>OY769905.1:21099196-21370255 GCA_963669185.1 Dyspetes luteomarginatus | reverse complement strand
TTTCTCAGAGTTTTATACGAGCGAATGACTTCTGCCTAGTTTCTTGTACACGAGAACTGCGTCACTGCAGTTCCAGTCAATCAACCTACTGTATTATACTCTCTCGCATATCCGAGAATCTCTGTACCGACCAAAGATCACTTTGCAAGTTTCTTTGTCGCGTGTCTCTCGTTTGCGTGAGGTCACGTAAATACCCATAATGTGTATACCGAAATAACTATCACGAATTTTTATCTACCGAGACGCGAAACGAATTTACGTATCGATGCTAAATCATTTTTAAAACAAACGGCATTTTTTGCTGTCAAAAAAAAAAAAAAAAACAAAAACAATAACAAATCTCTGCTCGAAAAATCCATTATTACATTTTTACTGTTATTATTATTATTCCTGCAATTTTCAGAACGTTTCGTGTTAAATCCAAAAAATGCCATTTTTTTTTCTACAATATAAAAATTGGCGAATCTTAATGAGTTATCATTATTTCTTTGGCTTCTTCCGCAATTCAATTTTTGATCGTAATTTCATGCCTGATCGGATTTAAAATGGAAAAACGTAACATTGAAATTGGTAAAAATAAACGTGACCTTCGACAAAAATGCGAAAGTCGCAACTTGATAATGGGACTTCCGTACATATTGCTCGTTCTGCTCTATTAAATCGCGTAATTGATCAAATGAAAAGGATTTAAAAAATCATGAGGAACTATTGAACGATTAGCGTATACAATAATCGTATGAGATTGAAGGCAATTTCGAGTAAATCGCCGCTTTTGAAAATTGATCGTTTTGTAGTAAATTCACATTTTTGAGGGTCAGTTGCGTGTGAAAAATATGCCTGAAAGACGATTTCGAACGATATTTATCGTTGCGGAGAAAAAAATAATAAATTAAATTAAAATTTATCACTGACCAGTCTGGAAAAAGATTCGCCGCTTCGGCGAGAATATCGCGCAGCAGTGTCGTCGCTGGTGGTACATGGGGCAGCACGACCGGTGCGAAAACACCGCAAACACCGGAGCTACGACCATGTCTAGCCTCGTATTTGCTCAGATAGTTTGCGAGATAGCCAAAGAGACGATAGTGCGACGGTGGCAAAGTTTCCAACAATTGTTTCGTCTCGTCCATCCAGACTTCTCGATTATTCCTAAATTCTTCTATAATCAGCAAAGAAAAAAAAAAAAATTATTACATAAACAAAGAAAAAAAAAAGGTGTGAGCGACGCGACACTTTGATGGGTAAACATGTGACGCGGAGATTTCATGTGTAAACATGTGGTCTCGTAACCGTTCGCGGTTTGGCCAAATCGCAGAAATCGTGCATTAGTTTTGATAAACAGGAGATTTAGGTTATGATTTATATAATCAAAACAAAACAATTATCATGAAAACGTCAAAATTTAATATATCAAACGCGTTTATGAAATTCATCGTTTGAGATTATACAAACGTTCGTTTGTATAATCTTAAAATCTTTTACACAAATTGTTGAGTGGAGATCAGGGAATGAAGAATTTGAGCAAATTATATCTATGTACATAATGATTTTAACAAGGAAGTCCCATTCACTCGTGTGAGCTTAAATTTCCATTGGCTACTCTGCACTCATCCTAGCAGGAAATATATTTTTTCGAAAAATCATTAAAAAATATATTTAAAAAATGAAGAAAAAAGAAAATGTTGACTCACGTTCGTGAACGTCCAACAAACGTCCAACGAGAGTCGACGGTACGAGCGGTTGGGGTAGTTCTTTGAGATACTGCCTGAGCAAAGTTGCGGCAGTTGGTGGACAAGCCGCAGCCTCAAGATCTGCATCGCCACGACGCTCAAAAGCTGTTCTAAGACGCTCGGTGAGCCTTGGGCTACCGCCCGACAAACGAAAAACAGAAGCGCTCTCAAAGCCGTTAAGCTCGATATATGTGCACAAACGATGCACCACGTAAGGTACACCCGTGTCGAGATAAGACTCGACGAGATCCAACCTCGTGCCGAATACGCGGCTCGAACTTCCGCCACGTCCAAGAAGCGAGCCGGCAAGTACGCGCTTGACTCGAGCCAAACGAGACTCCTCCTGGACAAAACAAATCAAACGATTAATCGGGTTGAAAATATAAATAGGTAAAAAAAACAAAAAGTACTTTTGAGATATATTTTTCAAGCGATAATTGGTGTAAAGAAAAAATACTCTGAATGTAAAACGAATGCACTTGACTTTTATGCACTATGCGCACTAGATTTTTTTTTTTTTTTCACAAAGATCGTTTTAACGAAAAATTAATTAGTTTTCGTTGAGAATTCATTAAGTCAGCTGACAGCTTTTTTTCGGTAATTAAATTTGTATCATTGCTCCGTATGCAAAAAATAATAATATGAAAAATTATATTATAGGAATTGGAACGCATATGAAATGTGGAAGAAAACAAAAATATATATATGTATACAGATGTAAGAGGGACAAATGTATGGGAAGGGATATTTAAAATAAAAACTCGAAAGGGCACTACTGCTTGTATCCTTGCTCCGATCTCATATTTTCATGAATAACAATTAATAATAATAATAATAAATTTCCATGAATTTTTCGTCGATTTATCGATATTGACAACGAATAAAAATATACCTTGTCATTTGTCTGTTGACGAGCTCGAGTGGGACTTGACGATGAAGCATGATGATGATGATGATGATGATGATGATGCTGATGGTGATGAAGAGGTTCTTGCTGAGGGCGTCTCATCCCACTCCGTCTGCACCGCGACCCACTGCCGCACTGCCGAAATGTTTTTATTCAATCGCGACGATTAGTCGTGAGAGCTAACGGAGAATAATAAATTTAGCGGAATACTTTTAAGGTCCAGTGTTTTTTTTTTTTTTACCTTGGCCTCTATACAATTTTTATTAATGACTAATAAGTTCAACTATCATTTTTTTTTTTTTTGGTGAATGATTTTAAAAAATTTCATAAAAAGACTGTTTGAGCAAAAAATTTTAGCAACGATTGTGAGTTGTCAAAAGCCCCGAGTGGTCACGTCCGAGAGTGAGTGAAGAAGACTGAGCGTTATTTCGAGACAAAAATATACCATGAGATACACGTAAAACGGCGAAGGGTAAGAAAAATAGGAGGCAAGTGTCAAATGACTCATGGTGACGCTCGCAATTTCGTAATATTCGATCTCTTCGATTTTACGCATTTGGGATAATTTTTACAAAACAACAAAATTATATGTAATTTTACTTTTTTTCCTTATACTTTTCTTCAATCAATTTGTTTCATGATAAATATGCACGATTGTTTATGTTCATTCTTACAAAATAAATATTAATCAACGCTTTAAATCCTTAATTGCCATACCGGGATCTCGAGAACCTAAACTGGATTTAAAAAAAACAAATTTCAGAGACAATTGTAATTGAACAAAAAAGATGTAATAATAATGAAGATTTTTTTTTTTTAAAATAAAATTGTAATTTTATATAAAATGAGAAATAAATTGTGACAAGTTGGAGTTAATTTGTATTCATTCATCAAAGTGACTTGTCAAGTGATAAAATACAAAATTGACAAAAAAAAGAAAATCGTTCATGGTATAAAATCTTATTTACGTCCTAGTTCACTCACAAACGGTGATTTTCCATCGTGTCCTCGACCATTATAAAATTATGTAGATGCGACCTTGCACGGTAAATGAAAATATGAAAAAAAAAAGTTTGTTCAAAAAGGTTTCCCTTCGTCCCCTTAAATTGCCTCTGGGGCTGGCTCGTTTCAACTATAGTCCACCTTGTATTGTAGTGCAGTTTCAATCTGGCCATTTCGACAACGTTCAATCGGAAATCGATAAATCTTTTCATTTTCTTCACAATAATGCACGATGATATCGAATGGAAAATGATTACGTTACATTATATAATGAACATTACAGGGTAGATTTGTCAGTAATTGGCAATAAAATCAGTCATCAGGTCGACCACACCGTATCGAGATGCTTGACCGGTCGCTCAAAAAGTGAACTTATTTTAAAAAATCCATAAACTCGAAAATTTGAAACTGATTTTTTTTTTGTCGTTACCCGGAACACTTGCGTTGCGTCAGTAATGGCTTATCAGAAAAAAAATATATTCACCGGAGAAATAGCGGTGAGTAAAAATTTTTTTTTATTAATTTGACGAAGAAAAAAATGAATAATCAAATAACTAATTAACTTATCGCAAAAATCCTACGCCAAAGTGCACATAATGTATCTAATGAGTCAAGGTTCCCGAGATTTTGTTACAGCAACGAATTCACATAGGCGTCTGAATTCGTTGGTTACAGCGAGGTCGACAAATATAGTTTTGAGAAAAATGCAAAGCATTAGCTGTAGTGCTGCTATTTTTAAATATTTTTTCATAATTTTTGTACAAGATATTGTTGAATCCATGAAAATTGCCCAAGCGGTGAAAAATTGAAAAAAATAAATACAATCGTTTAATACTTTCGAGATCTTTTAAAATAAGCACATTTTTCGAGCGATCAAGGTGGTCAGTTTTTTTTTAATCCATACCTATATACATATACATATACACATATATACATATATATATATTGAACGATCACATAGGGTGACCGACTACTAGACATGGCCGGCTTGTCTGCCCTATGCGATATATATATAAAGTATTTCGCATCTAGACAAAGTGATTTCCGTCGACCCTCTCATTGATGCATACAAGGGTCGACTAGTTGGCGGTCGTAGTCGCGACGCCTTGGAATGCGCGATATAGTGATTTAAAAAAAAAAAAAAAATTGTCGACCAAAAGTTTAACCACGCGACAAATTTTTAAAGATAAAATATTAAAATTTTTCGTACCCAAAACTGTAGTGAAATGATAAAAAAATAAAAATAAAGAGCGATGGATTTCTCATCATTTGGTTGCAAAATCCATCAAAATATGCTTAAGAAAAACATTGAAAACTTACAATACACTCTCTCGCGACTCTCCACAGATTGAAGTACGCCGAATTCAGTCTGGAGGCCGTGGAAAACGACACGGTAAGTCGTAAAAGTCTTTGGGCCCTCGTTGGCCACCCTCGTCTGTTGCACTTTCTCGTACGACTACCCACAATTTCCTCCTGATGATTTACTTCCGTTTTCATTCACTCTTCTATTTTTTTTTTCTTCTTTTTCTTCTCTTTCCAATATTATTTTCTTTCTTACTTTTTCTTTGTACAGTGTGTGATTTAAAAAAAAATGAATTTTTGACAAAAAAATTCAAGAAGCAAAGAAGAAGTAGAGCTTGAAATATTTTGTTTTGTTTCTTTCATTCGCTGTTTTTGTCCTTGAAATGTTCTGTTTGTATTTTTCTTCTTGTCTCGTTCGTGATGATATTAAGGACGAGGCTTGGAAAAGGCTCTCACGCAGTTCGTTTGGTGAAAAACGTTAAAACGTGAAAATCAACGAGTCCCGGATTCATGTCCCTATCGAGGCACATCATAAAAAAAGACGGTGTCCCTTCCGTATTGGGGAGAAGGGCCACACTGCCTATGGTTGCTTCAGGAAGTGCGTCGATACCAGGCGTAGCGTAAGCATCGAGGGCTAGCAAGCGACCAGATTTATCGGTGGGGTCGGGGAGGAGAGGTAGTGGGGGGTGGGGGCTTTAAGGGGGGTTCAGGTCACCACCGATACGACAATGGTACTCGCATGATTCTCAATTCTTTGTTGCGGAGACTCTTCAATCCGCCTTCTCTCTGTAATTTTAGAAAACAAAAAATCATTGATACATTTTTTTTTTTTTTTTTTCATTATTTATATTTCTTAAAACCTTCAAATTTTGCCGATTATTTTAGTTTTTCATATCATTTGAATTCTAATTCGTTTGTATTCTAATAAACCCGGATTATTGCGTAAAAGTAAACAGAGAAAGTAGCGATGAATCTTTAATATTTAAATTTAATGCTTAACCCTAGAGTGGGGAACACTTGGGTATTTTACAAACAGGCCTTTTTTTCTTCCCGTAGTTCTCCGAGGAACATTCTTTCGAAAAACATGATTTATTTATAGCAACAAATTTTTTCAAAATTGACTTTCTCTGACTCGATCGTATTCAGAATACTTCAATGAAGAATTCTACTCTTGAAGATCACAAAAATCTCAATTATATCCAAAATGGTACAATGGCACAAATTTTCACGTTTTCTTCATTAAATTTATTTGTGCATAAAGTTGCCTGCGGTACCCACCGGCCGGGACTGCCCACCTTTCTTCTACCCTTCTATGGTTAATTCTCCAGCAATTAACGATTCTCTAATGAGCCTTTAAATGTGGTTTGGTATTTTTCTTCATTCAACAATCAAGTAAATAAAATTGGTATCTGCTACGTATATATGCGGGATGCTGTGTATCGTTTAAAAAATTATAAGGGCCATATTATTTCATTTTTTTTTAACCCTTTTTCGTCCTTTACGAAAATTGAGTATTGCAGCAAAATTTTCCCATTTTTTTCAAAATTCGTGAAAAAAAATGTGACCCTAGATTGTGTACTTGTGTCCTTTAATTTTTATCGAGGATATTTGGAAACAAAATTTTTACTTTCTGCAATGTAAAATTGGCATAAAAATTTTATGTATTCAAATATATTTATTTTATATTTCACATACATTTAAATTATATTTCTTATATTTCATATACAGATGGAATATGACTGATATATTTTGGCATTTACTTTTTTTTTCGTGTGCATTAGTCGTTTTTTTATTGACTTTGGAATTCACTGACGAGAAGCCCTTTTTGCGTCTTCATAAGCAGAAACACGCGAGGAAGCCCGAGAGAGAGAGAGAGAGAGAGGGAGAGAGAGAGAGAGAGAGAGAGAGAGAGAGAGATAGAGAGAGAGAGAGAGAGAGATTACGACACGTATCGCCATTATTATGTACGTAACTCTGTCCGCGTGGTTAATCCCAGATTAAACATTAGATGAAAATAGCTAATGGTTGTACGTAGGTAGTGAGCAATTTCAGTACTCACGTCTAATAACACAATATATACACTAGAAATAGAAACTACTAATGTATACTCGAAATAGAAACTTCTAATAGTATCTCCCTCGTCGTATTTCTCGCGTTGTTACGTTAATTTGTGGTAATCGAATTTATGCAGAGTGAGCGGTCACGGCAAGAATAATCGATGACTAGACGAGGAGAGGGGAGAGAAAGAGAGAGAGAGAGATAGATACATGCACATGAAGTTTCGAGACGGTTCTCGAAGTTTCAGTTTCGCTCACGCGACCTAAAAAGGAAATTAATAATCGATTGCTAAGCATTCATATATAATAAGAAAAATGTAAAAACGACGGATATATATATATCGTATGAATGATCGACATTTATCTGATAAAACACGAAAGACGAAGAATAAAACAAATCGATATATATATGTATGTAGACGTCACGCGATACCCCCGTGAAAGCTTCGAGATATCGCCACCGTGCTCGCGTCTCTCATAACGATGTAAACAAGTCCTGTATCATTTTTTGTCTCACTCTCTCATGTCTCTATTTTCTAACCATGATATACAGATATGTATGCATGTAGAAAAGATTTTTTAAAAAGGAGCGATAAAATTATCGAAATAAATGGATAAATATGCGTGTAAGACGCTCGTGTATAACGTTTTTTTTTTAATACAGTAACGCGAAGTGAGAGGAACGAGGTCGCGCGACTTATCGAATTTATATACAGAGGAGAGAGGCTAACGTACTCGACCAACACGGTGATCGATCGGTGTACGAAAGACTGCAATATATGGCGTATAGAAACATTGCACCGAGCACGTGAGACTCGATGTATATTCCTGCTTCATGCAATATTTTTTTTTTGTTTTATTTATATTACTCAAAATCGCACTTCCAGTCGACTATCAGGTCTATCAGGAAATAAGAATGAAGAAACAATGAGGAGTTTCCGCAGTCACGTGACAACTTTGCGCAGAGTGCACGACGATTTTTTTTTAATGATACAGGTCGTTTGTAAGGATAACAAATCGGTGTAAAAAAATCGTTAATAATTCCCTACACTTATCCGTCTTGCTCGTGGATGAATGCTGGCAGTTTCAGTTAAAATAATTGAGTCCAAATGTACATTATGTAGTGCGAATTTGAGAGTTACACGCACATGGTATATCTATATATAACTAGTAGCAACGAAGATTGAGACCTCAATCTTCGTTGCTAGTAGTTTGGTTATCAAGTTCCTGTTATAAAAATGTAGTTGAAACTCTAGGGAATAATTAAAACATTATATAGAAAAATTTATATAATTTTTTTTTAAATCATTGAGGCTTTAATATACGTAAAATTGACGATAAAAATTGAGATGAAAAATTACCTGTGAATGTTTACCCAGCTCATGCCTGCTCAATCATATATTTCTGAGAATATCACTCACTTTTGATTGTCACTCACTTTGTCCCTAAAGTTTAACCACTTTAATGACAATATAAAATTACACTTTTCGCGATTATACGCGAAATACACACGGGATGAAAAAATTATTCTCTCACGTCTCTGGATATTTCGTCACTATTGCTGCCACCCCGCGGTCGTATCTAAACGAAAACTGCGCGTATGCGGCGTATGTTGCGTCGTGTGTGTGTGTCTTTTCCGCGCGTTTCCCCGCGACGCCGCTAATATCGGTGGCGCTTGGCACCAGGCAACATTTTGTGTGCAAGGGCGCATGCACCCCCGCACAAAATCAATAGACTCGGTCACGTGAGACACGTTTGCCTTTCGAGAGAAAGAGTGTGAGAATCTCTCTCTCTCTCTCTTTTTCTCTCACACTGACGATCATATTAACGGATGGAAAGTATTCCTAGGTATGCGTATACATATATAGATAAAGAAAACGATGAAAGCCTTCTCGGCTTTCTCCCTGCGCACGTTTTTGTTGACGATCCGAGACGGAGTAAACAATCCGGGGGATGCGCGGATGCTGCGGAAAAAAACGCCGTGCATCAGAGAACGGGAGGGGGAAGGGGTTTAATAAATTCATCGATTTTTTTCATGTTGGCACGATGCCTTCAATAGTTTATGGAACATTTTTCGACTGTGTTACTCAACCCTTTTGAGACAGGCTTTGAGCAGATTAATTATTAATTATGCATTGTCCAAAGCTTTGGATTTTTTTTTATTGCTATATATAGGCCTTTCAGCCATATTTGAATGTCTTTGAAAAATTTCATTGTAGACTGTAAACTTTTCAGGCCTTATTTTTTTAAAATAAATATATGTATGAAATTCTAATGTATAACCCTCGTTTTTGACTACACGATTGCTTTTCATTTTTCAAAATGGTATGACCCTGATGGTTTGACCCTTAATAAACGGCCTACACTTCATTCCAGCATACGTAAACGGTACACTGGTGCGAATTACGATTTGTCATTTTCTTCAACTGTAACATGTTACAATTGAATTACATTATGTTATCATCCAAAATGCATTCTTTTGCTATTGTGAATTCGCACCAGTGTACCATTTGAGGGTTAAAAATGTATCTAGAAACAATGCCAATTCCAAAAACAACCATGAGTACGAAAAATGTACGTTTTAGCTGCATTATAGAAGAAATTTATATTTTCACCGTTGCTGTGTGCGATATGAAATGAAATTATTTTGATATTGGAATGAAGAAATGTTACATAAGAGTTATTTTTGAGATTTCCGGAGGGGTAAGAATACATGAAAGGAAACGATATAATATACATATATGTGTCATTGCGCAGCAAAAGATTAGGCGAATATATAAATAAGCGTTTTTTATTACATTTCAGAAGGGTATTAAGATAATTGTGGACGGGGGTGCTGCGCAGCAAAAGAGCGAGGCGTCATTCACGAAAATTCTATACATATACATATAGATGTATATAATATATATACATATAGTATAGAAATACGCGTGAGAGACGCAGTTTTCAAGAGCTCACCTCCCCTCCCTTAACCCAGCTCAACTTTAACCGAAGGGTGTTATTTTACGCGTGACCTTCAACTTCAGACCCTGATATATCCGTGTAGGACGCAACGTTTTTGCTTCCCCTCTCGCGGTGTGCGCTCTACGCAGTTCCTCTTGTCCCTTTCCCAAATTCTTGACTCCCTTTGCTTTATCTCTCATCTCTCTCTCTCTCTCGCTTCGGAAAATCCCATTGAGGCACGGGGATTCATGAATGGGGGTAAAAAAACCTGCTACCCCCGGAATTCACCACCCTTTGATGACTGTACCATTGTGATGGCCCGACCTAACCTCTCTTCACCACCCCTTGAAAAGGGAAAGCATACAGGGTGTGTGTGTGTGAGCTCTTGCCTTTATACGATACTCGACTTATCGATCCAACGCTCACACAGTCTCACTTTCGTTTGAGTGGCATATTTTTTTTTAATTCCCGAGAGCTTCTGCGTACTTATCTTTTCGAGAAAATTTTATGTCGCGGCAATGAATGTGGGCTAAAACACGAGTACACTCGGGCAAACTACGACATAGAATTTTGCGTACATAAATATGAGATTGTGAAATATTTTTATATTCTTTGTTTTTTTAACTTTTAGTGGCTCTTGCTGCATGTCTAATGCTTTATTGTAGATGATTTTTTTCATGTATTCAATTTTGTTTTTACCATTTGGAACATTGTTTTTTGAATGTTTTTTTTTTTCGACTATTGGAAAACATTTTACTCTTTTCCGAATACGCCTTTTTTTTTTTCTTAAAAAACTATTTAGTAAACTATTTAGTGGAATATTCGTATCTTAAAAAAATAAATGATAAATCCTCATCAAAATCTCTTGAAAAAAATCCCTCTTATCATACAAATACCATTTAAAATCATTGTTTTTTTTTTACAAATGAGAATCAAAAACCAATTTCATTATACATTCTGTACAAGTTGGACAAATTATATAGTTTATCAACCAAAACACAGTTAAACGTTTTTTTTTGTTTTTACTACATATTTCAAACTGGTACCAGAAGCATCTCGAAAACCACTCTATCGATTTGCTTGAAATGATTGTGGCTATCGCAAATTGTAGGTCTTTTTTATCGTTCTTAGTTTACCTTTATTTTGAATTTAAAAAAAGACGTATTTTTTATTGAAAATCGCTACGTTACGTTCGAACCCCTTGTTTCTTCACTTGATTTTTGGCGGAGGTAAACCTGGTGCCGTTTTGGGCGATTTTTCAAAGAACACCTTTTTATGAGCATAATTTTTTATCAATAAAAAAAAGAAATTGTAAAAGTTCTTAAAAATGTATATTTTTAACTACAAAAGACTCCGATCCGATAACTCCAACAGTTTCTCAAGAAAAAAATCCGAAAATTACCTCTTAGCTCTGTATATGCCCCCTTAACGAAATTTATTTATTTACCTATTTTTTACTGCATATCTTCAATTGTAATATTTCCTTTGATGTCATGTTTTGAAATACTTCGAAAGACGTTCCAATAAACGATAAATTTGACAACTTTGGAATCAATTATGAATCTTTGTAGATCGAGTTTACGTTCAACTCTTGGAAAAACTCGTCACCTCTCTGCAGATCGTAAAATGCTGTGAACAAGTCCATTGCATACTCGTATTACGTATTAGCTATTATAGAATCGAGAAAATCGAAGAAAAATAATTCTTCATATTTTTCTGTGACACGATGTAACGGAATCATTAAATGATTACAAATACTCACCTACTTCCATCCAGTATCAAATTGAATTTAAATCGAGCTGGGAAAACTGCAATATTCATCCTCTAATATTAGAAATTATCGGTAATTTGTAATCATCTGAATATTTTAATTTTTCCAATCATTGATACGTCAATGTCAAACCAGAAGAATTTTTAAACATGTTTCAGTATCCATTGGGATGTTCAGGCTGTTAAAAAAACCGCGACTTTATAAAATATTTGAAAATCGCTGGAAACAAAAATCAACGTAGAACGTTCTTGACCGGAAATCGATCAAATCTTCACCTTCGGATCGTTAAATACATTTTATTCGTTAGCATAGAGACTTTTGTCTCAATACACGAATCCTCTATTTGTAATAAACAATAATACATCTTATGAAAATAAAATAGAAGATATACGAGATCGTTGAACGAAAATAATTCGCCTGGCAAGTTTTTCGTCCATCGAATTCGTCATATCTGCGTAATATCATAAACAGCTGAAAAAGATTATTACTCCAGTAAAAACGTGACTAACATTACCCCGATATTAATCCAGTCAGAAAATATCAGTAAAAAAAAATACACGGCCATTTGTAGTTCATAATGGCGGTCGAAAAAATCTTCGACATAATAAAAATTCATGTGATTATTATGAGCGATAACATGAAATACAGAAAACAGCCATTAATAATTGCAAGGAAAAATAACTTTTCCGAGCAAAAAAAAAAAAGAAAAAAAAAAAAAAAACGAATTATTGTAATCTGTCTGGTCAGGTTATGCTAAATGTCCGACTAAATTCGGCGCAAAAATACGAGAAAAAAAAAAGTATATAATGGGTTTTTATCGAAGCCCGGAATATCACATATGTTATATTATTCACAGACTTTTTTTCTTCTTTCTTTTAGTAAAAAGCTATTTTAAACAAAGAACATCGGATTACCGGTGAGAATTTCATCTTTGATGGTCATTTTCGTTCGTTGCTCTTCCTCAAGATTGTTGAGACGAATTTCGACTCTGAAACAGACGATATTTGATTATAATTATTTTTTGTTTTTATATGATTTACGAAAAGTTTAAGGTTTGTAAATTTTTTACTCACTCGTTTGTTAGAGCACGCGCTCTAAAAGCAGCGAGATGAGCGTAATAGGTCGGTGCCGGATAACTGACTGAACGAGTGCAACGAGAAAACATGTGGCAAAGATAGTAAGTCAGTTGCTCGATCTCGTCCTCGGACATATCACTGTCGTCCCACAGACAACGATATTTCGTCGGCCGGGCGGTTCCCTGAATTGTGAAAATACGAAAAAAAATTGAGAATTTTATGATAGTGCCAAGAAGGTAAATCAATAAATTCGTTTATAGCAAAATTTCATGGGGACATATTGATTTTTTATTTTTTGGCATAGATTGTAATTATTGAAAAAGATTTTTTTTTTTTTCTTTTTAAAGACGATAATGAAAAAAAGATGTAACCGAAACGGCCTGATACCTGAATACTGGCGTGTGAGACGAGATAAAAGTCAATGTGGGACGGATGAGTTATCTCAGTATCAACGACAGTTCCGGCTTGGACATTGCCGTTTCTGTCGTCAGAGTTTCTTGGATCAGTTGGAAAGAGACGAATGTGATGACGTTTTTGTACGACGAGGAACGTTATTTTCGGCTCGTACTTGTTAGCACCGCCGAGTCTCTTACAAGCGTTACGAATAGCTTGAAGCTCGTGATGCATCACTTGAGGAAATTGACCCTCGCTTACACCATCGCTGTAATTTCGAATATGTGAAATTGCAAAGTTCAAGGATTAATTTGATATTTTTTAATATAAAAAGATTTTAAGAATTAATTCGAGAACTGAGAGTATTAACAAAAATCGTAAAAATAATACGAGAATTTACAATATGAGAAAGGAATTTTCGTAAAATACGAAAATTCTTCAAATTCATCTGCAACCTACCGATAAAATATTATCTTCTCTGGCTTTTGTTTAGTTTCCTTGTAGAAAAACATTAATTGTTCTTTCATTATTTCTTCAAGATGCAAAATTATCTCAGTCTTTGGTGGCTGAAGACGTATTTTGACATTGTACTTAAAAGCTCTCGGACCGTGACTTGCGGCAACCTGTAAAATGTCGCTTATTGTTAAATCATTTTTTTTTTAATTTACAGAATTGAATTGATGAAAAAAAAATAATAATAATAATTTACCGCAGCAATCGAAGGTATTCCGACCGAGTCCGGCGAAGGATGAGTCACGTCGGCTCCCACAATCATGCAGGGTCTGTTCAAGCAGGGAGGACTAAAACAAAACAGATTATTATTATTATTAATAATAATATCTCCGATTAAAATTCTCTACGGAAAAAAAAAAAAAAAAAAAAAAAATTATAATACGCACTTTTTTCCAGCAGCGAAAATCTGATTAGTGCCGTTCAGCTTGGAATTTATTTTGAGCAAAATATTGCCAGCTGTCGCGTCATTCATTTTTCTCTCGACGGTGACGGCTTTGATACATTGCGTCAAAACGCCAACGATCAATTCTGCCACTTGCTTCACTTTGCCTGTAAAAAATTATCCCGATAAAAAATTTCAAAATATTCCCTGAATATTCAAAAATATTATATAAAATTTTTCGAAATATTTGTCTCGTTGGTGGAAGAAAGCTGGAAAATTAAGATAATTTCTCACCGTAAACCGGTCCAGTTTTGTCCGGGACAATGACGATTATGAGTAGGAGGCCCTCCTTCTTTTTTTCTTGGAAAAATTGAATAATTTCTCGCACGTCACGCATCGGAGCTCTCATGTGCTTGAAAGGAGTCACGGGTTCTCCGATATCCATACCAAGCGCTCGTCCTAGAATAAAATAATACAAAATTTATAGACATTTCCGCCTCCCCTCTTCATTTTCATCTTATTTCACTCAAAAAACTGTGTATTTTTTTTTCTTCTTTTATTGTTTATTGTTAATAATTGTACAAACCTCCGTTCCTCAATTGTTGAACCAAACCCCGCAGGGGCGTGTCTTGGGTTCGATCGTTCAAATTGAGAATAGCCCATGATCTGTCGGGCAAAACTTTTGCATTGTAGAAACTATTTGCTCTCCATACTCCCTTTCTCACTGATATCTCTCTCTTGTCGAAGAGCGGCGGTGGATTGAGGACTCGTGCTTTGACAGTCTCAAAACCACCGCCAACGGAAATGCCAAATTCTTTCATCGATGGATCTTCATTGAATCGCATTTTTGCAAACTATATTTAAAAAGTAAGAAAAATTTATTTTATTTTGCTGATTTTCGCGGATATTTGTACTGATATAAAATCAATAAATAATACATATATTTACGTATTATATAAATAAGGCATTATGAGACATTTATTGTGTATAAACTTTTTCGTGCGGACATATAAAGAGAAAACTTTACGTTGACAATACTTACGCCATCCATGATCTTTTGTTTGCGAATTTGCGTACCCGTTGCGGCTTGCTTGATCATTGCCGATGTTTGACGTTCGTCCAACTTTTTATTAGTCACTTGACCGGCTTCGATAACGCAAAGCTAAAAAGAGAATAAGAAAAAATTATTATTATTTTACCGATAAAATTGAGAATATGTTTGCCATTTATCTAATAGAGATTCTCACCTCAACGGGTATTAGTACGAGTTTAGTTCTCGGACCGACCCAGAGCGTCGGATAATCCGGATAACGTATCTTATAACGTTTCTCTCGTGCGAAATAATTCTCGACCGTCGTGACCGAGCCATCTTGCATCTCAAATCTTGCCTCCTTCGAACTTTTGCCAAGATCGTTGATGTTCATTGTTCGTCGCGACGTCGGATGTCCTGGAATCTCGTAAGTGACTTTCAAGCCTTTCAGAAATTCTCTTAATTTTCTATCACCATACTGAATATCTTTCAGAGTGATAGGTTGATTGCTGCGCGGATCGCCGCAAAGTTCTTGCATCAAATTCAATACTGGCTGACTACGAGGAAATCCCTTGTGGGCGACTAAAAAATAATGACAATGAAAGAGAGAGAGAGAGAGAGAGAGAGAGAGAGAGAGAGAGAGAGAGAGAGGAAATAAAGATTAAATTGAAATTCGTTAAAACTTGCAAATTTGAATAAGATTTTATAATTTTAAAACATTTTAGACAGGTTTGAAAATAATTATAAAAATTACCATCAATATTGAAATACGGCTTCCAGCCGAGCACAGCAGATTGGAATGTTCCAACCCAGAGATCCATTCCGCTTCCCAGATCAAATACTCTTCCCCTCTCGGGGTTGCTGAAAAATGATCTTCCGACCTGGCAGTAAAACAAATGTTGAATCGTTTATCCATATATTCACGAAAAATTCTCGAATAAAAAGATTAAAGAGTGCATTGCAGAGTTGCAATCATAGAAATTATTGGTAAGTGCCTCATGTTTGAATAGGCCATTAGTTTAACTAAATTATTAGACGCGATGATTCTCAAAAAAATGCTATCCAAAAATATAACAAAAACCATTCAAATTCGAAATTTGCCTATTGCTTCCTCGCGAAAAAAATCACGAAAACAAAGCATTTTGCATGAGGAAGCAATAAAGAAATTTTCGTTAAAAATATATGATATTTATCTCAGATATGTTAGCTGGGAAATATATTTCAAATATATCCCAAAATATATAAAAAATTAAGAACTTTTTGTTGAAAATATCTTCAATATACTTTGGATATATCTTAGGTATATTTTCTCGCATAATATTTCATATGTAACTCAAAATTTATACATCTAGAACTTTTCCTGGAGGATGAATGGAATAAATGTATGATAGATTTTTTTGTACTTTTTCATAGCCAAGGAAAAATAATGACGAAATTTCCATATTTTCATTCCTCAAATTACCGTTATGGCTCCTAGGCGTAGCGGAGCAGCCCGAAGTACGACATCAAGTGCCTGTATAGAGCTGAGTTCACGTTCGCTCTCCTCCAATCCGGGTCTGACATTTGGCAGCATCGACATATCGACCTCTCGTGCTTTTGTCAGGGTCACTTTGAAGTTCATCAATTTTTGTCGCTGTGGATTTTCGACATCTATCGTTGTCACAAGCTGCGAAAAAAACGTCAAAAATTGACAATAACAGTGACTAAAAAAAAAAAAAACCCGTCCAAAGACAAATATCGTTTGATAAATTGTACATACGTTATCACCGAATGGCAAATCTCGGGCTGAATAAAGATTGCAACGTCCGTCAAATGCAGGATAACGATGTGCATAATGTTTCAGTCTAACAGCTTCAACGACCGGTCGATACATAAATCTTGGCTTGTCGGGATCGAGTTTGACATCATAATGGGTCACCAAAGTACAAAAATTTTTGCCAAATATAATTGGTATCATGTTTGTCTCGACGGTTATTGGCCTTCCTTGAGTGCCACCCATTCTTGGATTTTTCCGTGTTGGTATTTGACTACGATAAGTAGCTTGCATTGTCGCAGACAGGGAAGTTTTTACAGGTGTCGAGCCAGGACCAGGCTGTGCAAAACGTGTTGAAAAATAAAGGGTAATCGATTTATTTCTTCAACATAAATAATATAAATAGAATGACGGGGCCTTACCACCGCACTAGCTGGGCCCTCTCTTATTCCACTGCTTTTTCCAGAACCCACAGAGGCTCTATCACCTGCTGCGGAAGAGGCGGTTGATCGAGCTGGTGAATGTGCTCGAGACTGCAAAATTAAATATTCGATACAATCAACGTCTCAACGACGAAATGCCATACTTGATGAGAAGTATTTTGTCGTTCCAACAGCTTTGATAATCTCAATCGCCTAACTAAATACACAATTTTAGGGGCGATTTGACTTTAATAATTTTTCGAATAATAATTGTATTTAATACAATTAATCATAATAATTATTGATGAGGAATTACTTTATGGAGAACAGAAAATAAAAATATGTATTAAAAATTGTACCATGATAATTTGGTATAATCAGTTGACTTACCTGCTGTGAGGGTGTTCGTTCGGGAGGTCCCTGTCTACCTTGACCACGACCTTGATTGTAATCACCCCTGCCCTGACCACCACCACCACGACCACGTCCACTTCCCTGATGTTCATGCTCCTGACGTTGGCCTCCAGCCTGAGGCATACCAGGAATCTGTGCTTGTCCGGGAGGCGGTCCACGTTGTCCCTGTCCTCCAGGCTGACCTTGAGGCATACCAGGAATCTGCGCTTGTCCGGGAGGCGGTCCACGTTGTCCCTGTCCTCCAGGCTGACCTTGCGGCATACCAGGAATCTGCGCTTGTCCGGGAGGCGGTTGTCCTTGGCCTCTGCCACGACCTCCATCGCCCCTTCCTCGCTGGCCACGTCCTCTTCCACGTGAAGCCGAGAAATCTTGGCCGGTTCCCATATCCATTCGTGCAACACCCGCGGCTACTTGAGCCGCGGGAGCATCGCGTTGTTGTTGTTGTTGTTGAGGTCGCTGCTGTTGTTGTTGGGGCTGCTGCTGCTGTTGTTGCGGCTGTTGCTGTTGTTGTTGAGGGGGTTGCGGCTGTTGCTGTTGTTGTTGAGGGGGTTGCTGCTGCTGCTGCTGTTGCGACGGCCCACCTTTGGAGCTCCCCTCCTCAACCTTTTCCTTCTTTTTTCCTACACAAACAATCGACCAGTCTCATAACCAGAATTCTCCGAAGTACGAGGATAAAAAAACGTTTTTTACCGATTCGAAAAAAAGTGTCTCGATTGTTGCATAATTTCGGATTAATAATGACGGTATATTGTTTAATAAATTATACAAATGAATAATAATAACATTTTTAATCAAATTTTCATACCAGAATGCTTGAAGGTTTTTAAATAATGCATCAATGGAATTTGGAAAAGAGTGCTTCCGAGTTTCATGAAAATTCAACAAAGCTCCCAACTTGTACACGTATGAAGGAATAATGTTCATCAGATCCTTCTGGTTCCCGTGATTTTTAATTTTTAATACAAACAAAGCTTTGAGCAATTTTGTTTTTTTTTTTTTTTTTTTCTCGAGCAAATCGACAAAGAAATAATTATTTTTTGAGATCTTGAATATTTTTGGCCCTAAAAGTGTGCATGTGTTCAGTATATTTTTAGTAGATTAATTTTCATTTGCAGATATTTACTCTGTTGCAATGGACACAAATTCACATCGTATCTGACTTTTGGTGGGATTACATATATATATATCTATATAAAGAATTTTCAGTTTTTAAAAAGAAAAGAAAATGCATTTGCAGACAAATTTTCGGGCATATTTATGTTCGAGCTGGCCTGGCACCATTCATATTCAAACAAAAAATAAAATAATAAGTCAAACAAATATTTCTGGATGTTCCAAGCCGAATTCAAAACCCTTATGGAAAGCTTCAGGTGAAACATCTGAAACTATATATATATATATAGATCGATCTTTATTTTGTTTTCGAAGAGTCGACTATTTGCTCAAGACTACTTTCTTCATACTTCGTATGATTTCGTCTAAACGTTCCTATCAATAAATAAATGAGATCGATAAGTCATTTAGTTTAACCATAGAAGCTGCGGGGTTTCGTAATGTCTCGATTTAATCTTGACCATGAAATCCTATATATAGTAACACCGTCTTAGCATTTGCAAGTCCTATATTCCCTTTCGGCTCTTTGGCATTCAAATGAGATTTTTTTTCTTGCATCCCGTTTGTCTCGATCTCTTTTCCAGATAGTGCTAATAAAATGTACGAATTCCGGCAAGTTCAAGGGCAACGAAAAATTGTGATCGCAGTATGCCGGAAAATCGGGAGAGATACGATTTCGTTGAATTCGCAAATCCGGCATAAATGTTTAGTGCTCTTTATCAGAGGCAAGAATAAAAATGGCGTTAATCTGTCAATTACCTTTCTTTCCCATTGTCACAGTTGTGTCGGACTAAAATGTAGAAAACTCTCACTGAACACGTATCCCTGATAATGAGTCAATAAGATGGCGCACAAAAAGTATAGCAAGAAAGTTTTATTTATACGCAAACGTTTATAGTGAAAGCACCAAAAACGATCACTCTGTGCGGCCTGTGGTTGATGGCTGATGTAACGTACACAGCCACAATATGCGATGATAACAAGTAACGTGTGTACAAATTGCGTGTTCCTCACGAGAGAAAGTTTCCCCTCGAAATAGGGAATTCACTGGTTTTTTCCCGGGACAAAAACAACACATGTAGCTACTTTGTTATTATGAAAAATTATCAGTGTGTATGTGGCGACGCTCGATAAGGGTCAGACTCTTCATGTACGTACATGACGATAGCGACTGACTACACAACTACAGAACTACACTGAGACTACAATGAGAGAGTGATCTTCTCTATGCATTTGTGTATCAGTGGAAATTTGTCGTATAGTGTTGCCCTCTATGTTACGTCGTACTTTCGGTGGTGAACTAGAAACCCTGGTTGCCAGACGGGTCGGTAAAAAAAATGATGGTAGCGTTGGTTATTATCAACCTAAAAGAAAACGATCGGTTAGTCAAAATTCCCCTAAGACACACTATTGCGACAGCATTATTCATCACGCCAAATAAATAAATAAATAAGTAAACAAATAAATCAATCAATAAATAAATCAATCAATCAATCAATAATTACGAATGAATGACATAATATAAACGACGACAAATGTCAATCATGAACGTTCAATAACAACATAAACAAGGGTTTTTAAAATTTATTAATGAATATTACATTCTTTATAGAAGTAAAGAATGGCTGTTTTTTCATTTCTCTGCTTGTTATTGAATAAAAATACGAAATGAAATAAATCAAAGTTATACAGCAGAGTTTTAGAAGATGATGCTTATCTTTGAAAAAACTCTGTGGTCTTATTTTGATTTATTAAATTTCATATTTTTATTATTCCAGGTCCATAATCATTATAGCAAATATTTTTCTTTTGCATTGGACTAAAGTTGTAAATTTTGCGTTACATTCCCAAGCGAAAGTCAACCATTAAATCAGAATTAATTACTTGACGTTACGATAACAATGTGGAAAAGATTGACCATATTGACGATCCTAAGAATATTCATTTTTAATAATAATAATACCAAAAAGTTATTAATATTTCTTAATGCTGTAGCTGAATTGTATTGCTATCAATTATAGTGTATATATAGCCTAGTGCAGATAAAGCAA
This sequence comes from Dyspetes luteomarginatus, assembly GCA_963669185.1. Classification (NCBI taxonomy): domain Eukaryota; kingdom Metazoa; phylum Arthropoda; class Insecta; order Hymenoptera; family Ichneumonidae; genus Dyspetes; species Dyspetes luteomarginatus. Next base: position 21,349,399 of record OY769905.1, on the reverse strand, counting down.
ATATACGACAAAAGGTACGGAACATTTTTTGGTTCCCGCAGCGCGGAACAAAAATTATTCCATTTTCTACGAGCATGGACTCGCTAATTTGTTAATTAATATAAAAATGGTATAAAGTCAGAAGAATCGATCGTATTTTATTAATAGTCCCGGAATCGAATTTTTATTTCGTTATTCACATGGCTGGAAATAATTACGTGACTTCCATTTGTCGAATTTATGTTTATTGATAAATAAAAACCATCAACTGTCAAATCGCTGTTGTCATGGCTGTCATCAGCGTGACAAAACATGTATATGTCAATGAAATTTTTAATGATGTTTCAACACGCATAACATCTTTATTTTCGAGACCTTGTCTCACTATCTTACAGACACTGTAAACAGTCTTTGAATTCTCCAACTGTAATGACAATGACTAGAAATATAATTTGTGACGTCAATCAACTAGATAAAAATGTTTTCCTCAATTTTGCGTTCGTTCAGAAATTTTGGTTTGCGTGAAAATAAAAGTTTCCGATTTTTTAATGGTAGAGTACTTAAAATTTTCGAAAATGTCGAAAAATTGTATCTACAAAAAAAAAATCCGGATGTGTGTGGTTGCGTGTATGCGCATATGTGAATATCTGTGTATGTGATGCGGTTGAAAAAATTCAAACTTTTATCATTTCGGAAAGACTTAACCGACAGGGCTGAAATTTTGCATGCAAGTAAAATCGCCAAGCCCCTTCCTTTGATGCAATTTTCGTGAAGATTCATCCACTCGTTCGAGTATCATTAAAAAAAATATTATTTCGAAAAAGACTGTTGAGAGCGTAACTTGTGCAATTTTTGAGCAATTGGACTGAAACTTTTTACACAAATGCACTATCGCAAAACACTGTTTACTATTGATTCTGAAGAATATTGGTCGAACTGTCCAGATTTAATGAAATTTTGAAATTTTCGGAAAATGACTTTCAAGAACACTTGAAGAAGGTTTGATTTCATGACAATAAGATTTTTCATTTTTTTTTTTTTATAACAATGTGCTCATAACATTCTAAAACGTTGGAAAAATATATTTAGGAAAATATCTTGATGGATTTGACTGTGAATTGTGCGCTATGTGTGTGTACTCGTGATAATACTACTAAATTCAAACCTTTGCAATCCGCAATGGTCAGATTCATCAGCCTACAGTTTTGTATTCAAGAAGAGCTCTTAATCTCTTTTGTTCGGTATAATTTTTGTCGATATTGAAGCACTCATTAGAATTTTATGAATCTCACTTTTTTTTTTTAAATCTTCACTAGGGCTCTCGAGCTTCCAAAATTATTGAGCTATCAAATTCAAACTTTCTCAATTAATGGATTATCATTAAATTAGGTTGTAAAATAATCTCGAGCTGCTCAAATCCAAGATTTATGAAACGTTTACAATATTTTCTATAGAAAAGATGACTAAAAATGCACTGAAACGATTGACTTCCGGACGGTTTATCATCATAAAACTCTTTTTTAAATAAAATCGAGATTTATTTTTCCGGTAACAGTATTTTTTTGTAGGGAATAAAATACTTTAAATGATAGGAAATTAATAAAAACTGCGGCAGCCTTGAATATCATATCGTCTCGGGAAATTCATCAAAACGATCAATTTCCGAAAGGTTCATCTGCATGAAATATTTTTCATTGTAAAATGTGGATATATTCTTTCTATAATCGTGATTATTGGAGGAAACAAAATTCTGTTCTTGCTGGAGCTTTTTATTTTTCATGTTTTTTTCTCGGCAGCGGTAAAACAGGGAAATTATGTGTTGATTTTGTGTCTCTACGTCATTTCGTGGCTTTGTTTGACTATCTACAGACACTGTAAACACTTCTCAAGGTTTTCCAATTGTGACGAGAACGAACAGAAATATAAGTTGTGGCGTCAAGGAATTAGTTAAAAAAAAAATCTTCAATTTTGTAGATCTTGTGTAATAAATTTTTATCCGATTTCAATCACAAATGCAATTTATTGATCGTATCCTAGTGGAAAAGTATGAAAATACTAGCAAATGTCGAGTTTCCTTGGAATTCTTGGGTTTCTCCGTTTCTCGAATCTGTACTGATCGAGAACCCAAACTTTTCGAGAAGCAAACATCGACCCCTTTACATTTGCAAGGAATATATTTTATATTTGAAAGATTCGCGATGGGCTTACTGCCTTCACAATATTCTGAATACAGAGCTATTGCTCGAATTGTTTTGATTGATATAAATCATAGGCATAATATATAAAGTTCGTAGAGCGATATGTGATAATTGGGTTGAAATAAATATAAGACTGGATATGTGTGGCTGCGCGAAGAATACGGAGTGACCGAGTCGTCAGAGGTCTGCCTGCTCCTCTTTACCAGAGGCTAGCTGGCTTTCTGCCTTGGCCCCTCGCTTACCAAAAGGGAGCGGGCTTTCTGCCTGCTCCTTTTACCATAAGAGGTAGCGGGCCCTCTGCCTGCTCCTCTTTACCAAGAGGTTAGCTGGCATTTTTCTGCCGTGCTCCTCGCCTACCGCCAGAGGTAGCGGGCTTTCTGACCTGCTCCTCTCTGCCAAGAGGTTAGCTGGCCTTTCTGCCTGGCTCCTCTTCACCACACGAGGTAGCTGACCTTCCGCTCTGCTCCTCCATCACGGTACATCAAGTTCATCACGTCCAATGCCGAAAAGGGCGGGAAAACGCCTCGCTGCTCGCCGCGGTTATCGCCAGGGCCGAGAGGGACCACTGCAACATCCGAGGGTCGTGCTGCTCCGGAGGGAAATGCGTTATGAGCGTAAAGTACCGATGAATGCCGGTAACGCTCGCTAAGTGCTAAAAAAGGTGCTGTGGGTTTTTGCGCCCGTAGGCACAAAACCTCGTGGCGATCCCCGCACCTCCGGTTGTCACGCTGGAGCCGTGGGAAATGGATGTGTTGATTCCCGACCTCGACCATCCGCTCCCATCGCCCGGGAAAACCCGAACACCGTTCACGGATCGTACCAACCTCGAGGCGCCATCAAGCGAGGTCATCTGGAAAGTGACTCCGGTCAGTTTCTCACTGAACTGGGCTCTACCACAGGGTATCCCGAAAAAAGACCCGCGCTATAAACCCGCGCTCATGCGCCAATGTTTCGGCGACGAGGCTCACGATGAGCTCGTCCGAAAACGTTTGTCGAAGTGTTACCGGAAGGCCACATCCGGCACCGCTGTACGTAAGAAAAAATCAAAGAAAATAAATAAAGAAACGATTACAGCGTAAATATCCAATTGTCAAATTACTTACCTTTTAACGAATACGAATCGTGGAATTCTTCAACGACAATTTGGTTCACGGCGGACTCAAAAGCGAACAATTTCATGTACTTCAACGAAGATTTATGTGTTCGTTGCTTCCTTCACACCGTGGTCGCAGGGCGATTCACTCGTCGACCACCCATTGGCTCCCGTCGCTTATTTAAAGCAACCGACACGTATGTCAATATAAATTGATATAAATGTATACCCAAACCCAAACTTCAAACTATTCGAGAGGAATATTAAATATAATCGTGGAATATATTCGAATTACATTGAAATAATATCTCAATACAGTCTCACTGTACTAATATTGTGTCATACATTATTTTGCATGATAGCGTTCATCGAGTTTACATACTGGAGATAAACCAAAGAGCTGAAGGTCGTCAGTTAGAATATATAAGACTAAATTTTTTTGAAAATTTACTCTCAATCGAAAACTTGTAAGATATGGTCAAGTTCCTCGCAATTATGGGCCTGGCCGCGTTGGCATTTGGTAAGTCAACGAGTCTCTATAAGAATATAAAGAAATTAATTCCTATACCCAAATAATTTATTCCGAGTAAAAAATAACAATTTTAAATAACACTCTTTTTGATGTCATTAAAATGTAACTGATTAAGCTTTCTTCGAGTGGGCCCAATTCTGAAATCCACTTATCACGAACATATAGGATAAATAAGAATAGACGGTAAATAAGGGCTACAGAATGAGAAATTAATAATTGACCGTTTAAACTCAAATATTCATAAGCTGCGCATCTATATCTTGACAAAATAAAAGATTAGTTAGTGGAATTCACAAAAAAATAACCAGCTATGTATCAACTGACGAACATCGAAGACTGATAAAGCAATAAAGAAATAACTGTAGAACTTTTTTTGTAATGAAAATTAAACGCTCATTTGCTTCAATAAACACAAATCATAATTATTAGAATAATTAATTTCTATTATTCTTCTCCGTATTCATCATAGCTTGATTTTCTTTTTCAATATGACTTTTTTGTTTCATTATTCGCAGTAACTGTCATGCCATTGGAAAATCTGCCAGATATATCAAATCGTATCTTTGGTGGTATGGATGCGACCATCGAGCAAGTGCCTTATCAAGTGAAGCTGCATTTTGATAGCGAGCATGTATGCGGTGGTAGCATAATATCGGAATATTGGGTTTTGACTGCGGCTCATTGCGCTGATGATGGCGATCGCAGTAGATACGTCGTTCGTGCCGGGTCATCCGGCAGTAGTAACAAAGGTTTCTCATCGCACCTTGTGTCTCTAATCATCATTCATCCTGAATATGAATCGACAAATTTAAGTATTTCTAACAATGACATTGCTCTTATTCGCATCGCCAATCCATTTCTGCTCGACGAGACACGCAAAGTGATTGAACTTTTTAACGCTGGGGAGGAGGCACCAGTTGGCGCAAAAGCCATAGTATCTGGCTGGGGTTTAAACGAATTAAGCCAAAGTCCATCAATTCTTCAAATGGTACAACTATTTATTGTCAGTAAGGAAGAATGCAGCGAGACGTACAGCGAACAAGGTGGACTTCAAGGGTGCAAAATATGCGCTGGTGTTCGTGAGGGTGGCAAAGACACTTGTTTCGGTGACTCTGGTGGTCCATTGGCCATCGATGGACGTCTCGCTGGTATTACGTCGTGGGGACGTGGCTGCGGTGAACTCGGATTTCCCGGTGTCTATACCGAAGTTGCTGCTTACCGCGATTGGATCAAGAACCATACTGGCATTTGAGTCTGTCCAACCATTATCGAATTATTTCTCGAGGACAGGGAGAAGATAAGATTTTGTGCCTTGAGAATTTCATAATCTCACTTGGATTAGCTCTTATCATAGGTGCATCGGATTAAAACCGTGCAATTTTGGTCACTTATATCCATTGAGATACTTTGGATAATCAACTGATGATACAATTTAACAAGGGTGGTCGATGGTTTGTCGGCTGCCAGAATGAAAGTTTATTTGTGAATTATTTGTACGATGCCACGTGAAGTGAATAATTTAGCCAGGCTCAAATAACACTTTTTTTTTCCATCAGTGTAATGTAAATGTGATTATTATTTTCTCTTTTACGCGCGGTCGGAGTACGGTGTTGCCAAATAAATATATTTCTAACTGAAAATGTTCGTTTTTCCTTAAATTATTTTAATTTTTATTCGATCGTGTGTTTTTTCGAAATTTTACGATCTTTTCCTCTTTCCTCGATCACTTGCCTCTACTCGCCTACCTCGTATTTTCGCACGAGGACACAGAGAAACCATGAAAAGCTGAGCTTATGTTCAAGTTCCCTGTCCTTCAATTCGTCATTACAGTTATTAAGAATAAATAGAAAAAAGGTGTAAATTATATTGTTTTTCATGACAAATTTCGAAACCTATCATGATTGTACATAAAAAAAAAGTTATACATTTTACATGCAAGTCAATTATAATCATAGGAAAAATGTACAAACCTTTGACCTCTATCCCATGATTACACATAAAAAATTAATTAAAAAATTCTAAATATTGTAGAAATTACTTGTTAACCACTTCTTCAATAAAGTATTCAATTTTAGATTCATCCTATATTTATCAATTTTTATTTTAAAAAATAGAAGAGTAAAGTTTTTAATGCAGGTCTGTCCGAGCCTTCGATAAATGGTGGAAGCATCATATATGTTTTTTTAATATTATTTTTTAAATCTTCACTGGAGCAGCATTGTTATCGTCTGTCTAGTTTAATTTTACTTATGACAATTAATATCATGACGATAAACAAAAAAAAAATCTTCTCACTCAAGCACGTGTATTGCTGGCTTCTTGCACGAGTTATAACAACAGTCCGCAAATTAATAATATATGTAAAAAAAAATCCCCTTGAATCGGGGATTTTAATAAATCTATTTGTCCACCTTCATTACTCCGCTCACGAGCTTGAACAGTAATTCCGATAGTAATTCCACTTAGAAAAATCATGACTGGCTTTCTTAATTTAATGAAAAAAAAAAGTTCTGGTGGTTTCTATTGACGGAAAAAACTCCACGTCGTCGTTCCAGCTGTCCCGTGCTGGAATGACCTGTATCCCTCGAAGTCAAAAAATATTCCACTTCATATATTTCAATTCAATTATAATTTATCGCTCTACGAATTTTATATAATACCTATGATTTATAATTTATACCAATTCAAACTATTCGAGTGGAATATAAAATATATTCACGTCATAAAATTCCATTGATATAATCTGTGAATACCGCCTCACTGCATTAATATTGCGCAATACCTTATTTCGCATGAGAGGGTTCATCGAGTTTACATACTGGATATAAGTCAAAGAGCTGAAGCTCATTAGTTAGTATATATAAGATTGAATTTTTTTGAAAATTTACCGTCAATCGAAAAATCGTAAGATATGATCAAGTTCCTCACAATGGTGGGCCTAGCCGCGTTGGCATTTGGTAAGTAAACTCTATAAAAACTCTATAAGATTGGTAGCTCTATACGAAGATAAAGAAAGTAATTCTCATACCCAAATAATTTATTCCGGGTAAAAAATAACAATTTTAAATAATACTCTTTTTGATGTTATTAAAATGTAGCTGATTAAACTTTCTTCGAGTGGGCCCAATTCTGAAATCCACTTATCACGAACATATAGGAGAAATAAGAATAAACGGTAAATAAGGGCTGCAGAATGAGAAATTAATAATTGACCGTTTAAACTCAAATATTCATAAGCTGCGCATCTCTATCTTGACAAAATAAAAGATTAGTTGGTGTAATTGACAAAAAAGTAACCAGCTATATATCAACTGAAGAACATCGAAGACTGATAAAGCAATAAAGAAATAACTATAGAACTTTTTTTGTAATGAAAATTAAATGCTCATTTGCTTCAATAAAAACAAATCATAATTATTAGAATAATTAATTTCTATTATTCTCCTCCGTATTCATCATAGCTCGATTATATTTTTCAATGTGACTTTTTTGTTTCATTATTCGCCGTAGCTGCCACCCCATTGGAAAATCGGCCAGATGATTTTCCATTAGAAGAGATGTCAAGTCGTATCGTTGGTGGTATGGATGCGAACATCGAGCAAGTGCCTTATCAAGTTTATCTGGAATTTAATCACACGAATTTTTGCGGTGGTAGCATAATATCGGAATATTGGATCTTGACTGCGGCTCATTGCATTCATAATGAAGATGTCAGCAGATACGTCGTTCATGCCGGTTCGTCCGACCGTAACAAAAGTTTCTCAGCGCACCTTGTGTCTCTAATCATCGTTCATCCAGAATATACCTGGTCAAATTCAAGTATATATGACAATGACATTGCTCTTATTCGCATCGCCAAACCATTTTCGCTCGACGAGACACGCAAAGTGATTGAACTTTTTAACTCTGGGGAGGAGGCACCAGTTGGGGCATATGCCGTAGTATCTGGCTGGGGTAAAAACGAATCAGGCAAAAATCCATTAGTTCTTCAAATCGTAGAAGTATTGATTGCCAGTAAGGAAGAATGCGCCGAGACCTACAGAGTAGGCGGTGGATTTCAACGGGGTAAAATATGCGCTGGTGTTCCTGAGGGTGGCAAGGACACTTGTAACGGTGACTCTGGTGGTCCATTGGCCATCGATGGACGTCTCGCTGGTATTACCTCGTGGGGAAATGGCTGCGGTAGACCCGAATATCCCAGCATCTATACCGATGTTGCTACTTACCGCGATTGGATCAAGAACCATACTGGCATTTGAGTCTGTCGAACCATTATCGAATTATTTCTCGAGGACAGGGAGAAGATAAGATTTTGTGCCTTGAGAATTTCATAATCTCACTTGGATTAGCTCTTGTCATAGGTGTATTGTCATTATTTAGTAATTCCACTTAGAAACATCATGACTGGCTTTCTTAATTTAATAAATAAATAAAAAGTTCTGGTGCCTAAAAACTCCACGTTCTGAGTCAACGTACTTGTTGAATGACAATTTCCGTCATTCTCTGGCACGATGTTTTTTTTTCAGAGATGTCTCACCCTTACGTTTCTCCCCTTTTCGTTAAAACAGCCCGAAGAAAAATGTTTCATAGTCAGCGCGAAAATTATTATGATTTTTGAGGCAGTTTGGAAATCCAAATATTGAAAAATGCCTAATGGACGAAGGATTCTAAGGTCAATAGTGAAGCTCCCACGATCAATTTTGGATAGTGCAAAATGCGTGTGAAATCAAGGAAATCATGAGGGTATTTTTAATCTTGTAAATAGAATCTCGACTATTCTCCAGCAAGTGTAAATCTTCGCGCAGATATTTTAAGGCAGAACGACTATGAATTCGCAAGATAATCGAAGATTTCCAACGAGGTCCACCAAACGTTCTTCGATATTTTCAGTCCAGTAGCAAGATATTACCCCTTAATTTTTGCTAAAAATGTTCCTAAGTACAAAGAAAAATGGTTTGGATTTCAGCGATGTCACAAATCCATTATCGCAGTTTTCCATAATAATCATTAAATTCAATAGAAGACGGTAGATGGCGTCTTTTGCCCAACGATGAGGACCGATAAAACTCAAATCCCAGCTCATGCAATGTACATTTTTTTTCTATATCATTCCATAAAAGCACGAAAATTTATATTAACAAAAACTTATTTCACTTTCATATTATATCGTATATTTGCATCTCGTTTTATTCATATATTCGAGATTTACGATTATACAATGCGACACTACAAGTTAGTTGTTTCTTTTAATTATAAAATTGGGGGAGTTCTAATGAACAAGAGAACTAAGATGTAGTAGGATTAAATGATGCATGTACAAAGGGAAAACTTTTCATCGCGTCAGCTTCATTATTATATCTCTCGAAGTTTCTTTCGTGATAATTTTTGCCAAACAATATTACTTTTTTTTTTTTTATCTCTCCATTGTGACAAATTATATTGCGAGACTCGCGATGGAAAAAAAAATCTGAAATTTCGATTGCATAAGGAATCGAGCTGCTGTTTCGCTCGTTGACTCACGAGCCCCTATATAGGGGTTATTATAATAAGGCGAACGACTTATAGTATACTAACGGTTTTGGCACTTGGACACAAATTTTTACGATTGCACTAGAGATAACAAATTGGTACTCTTGCGAGCCAGTATCGAGATTGATGCCTCTATTACGTATTTATATACACACACACATATATATATATATATATATGTATGTATGTATTCTAATCAGTTAGTAAACTATCTTGCTCGTGTTGCTTTCATCTATTTTACACGCTTATCGCTCTTGCTCTTTTTTTCTCGTACACTACTCTATCTACCTTGCGCATAAATTTGTCGATCGAATATGTAATTTTCGAGTCTAACGAAGCTCATTTCCTGTGATCTAGATCGTTCCCGTAATATATATATATATATTTTTTTACGATAAATGCTCAAATCTACACTGACATAAAATATACAATTGGGGTGAGGTAATTAAAAATCAAACAACGAAATAAAAATGTTAATTTACGGTTTGGCTCCTTTTTCGGATAGCCCACGAGAGATAAATGCTTTAACGAATCACTTTAACAAAGTAAAGCGACGCAAAGACGCGGGGGAATAAATAGATGCGAGAAAAAAAAATCTCGAACGTGAAATCCTCGTTTGTTCCTTGGGACAACGTTTTCCTTACGTTGTTTCTTTTTTTTTTGTATTTTTATTTGCAGTGTAACGTAAGACAGATGGTTGAGGGAAATATCGTTTATTTCTTTGATTCCAAATGAACCTCGAGAAGCCCTAAGATTTTCGTAAGCTCGACGAACGATCGATAGCTCGATCGGCATTTTCGATTGAACCGATTGTAATCTCAAATTGAAAAAAAAGAGACAAGAATGAAACAAAGAGACGTAACATTCGTTGGAAGTATTAAAATGGCAGTGCTCGTAAGATCCGAGACTCGGTATAGATAATTCTAGCGAGAATACATGCTTATTATACTATTTATATATATATATGTATAATATTCGATCGTTCGAAAAAGCTCGAATACAAATTCTCTGGCCGATCGCTTGAGTTTTCACTACATATTTCATAATACATTTTTCTTTTTTTTCATTTCTTCCGGCTTCGTGGTATTTTTCTGAACCGTGAATGGATATTTCCATCAGTACAAAAACATTGACAATCTTTTATTATCGTTCGGTCACACTTTATAAAAAATTATTGATAAATAGCGTCCGAAATAAAAGAAAACTGTTTAATGCGTCTGTCACGATGAAAATTCTTTTCTCTCGCTGGTGGCTCTTTAGTTGATGACGCCACCGCCAGGTGCGCCCCCAGCGTCTTTTTAGTTAATGACGCCACCACCAGGGACGCGCGCGACCGTCCGTATTTTCAATTACCGGTGCCCTCTGGTGGAAGCGTCAGTAGCTAAAGAGTCTCGTGTGTGAAAAATCTTAGCCTGGCTCCTCACTACGGGCGCGCGCTCTAAGCACGCCCTTGTGATTGGTTGAAACGCTAGTAAATTCGGGTTTAATAGTGTTTCAACCAATCGCAAGCGTGTGTTCGAGTACTGCGCCCGTAGTGAGGATCCAGGCTTATGTATGCCATCGCTCGTTGCAGAAAATGCCATCAGATTTCGCTTTGCAGTCCTTTTCGTTTATTTGAAAATTAGACAAGACCAAAGTCCGTGTGTACAGTGACGTCACGATTGTTGGGTTTTTCGGCAGCGGCCATGTTGACCTCGACAAGCGTATCTACGCTATTTATCGGACATCCCTTGAGAATTTTTTGTGCCGCAAGACTCGTGAATTGCACCTGCATGTCACTGAGACTCGGATAAGAGTACAAATCACCGCGACTGACAGTTTTCTCAAGATTGGGCTCTGATCCTTGGGGAGCTCTGCGCTGTTTCGCACTTTCGAGATTTTCAATATAAACATTATTGAATGATCCACCGAAGCCATCGAATGACTTAGTTGGCGATGGTGGATTCGAAGCGATGTTATTCTTTGATCCTGGACGCAAAAGATTTCGATAACTCAGCGTGTCTTTGGACAACGAGAGACTCAATTTTCTCGAATTGTTCATAGCGTCATTCGTGTTTTTTGTCGTTGGCAAATTGACCGATGGATTCTCATTGGAATTGACGAGAGAATTCTTGTCAACGTTTGTGGTACCATCAATAAGATGAGCCTGACTGTTGTTCAAACGGTTAGTCAGTTTGAGCTTATTGGGTGCATCTTCATCGACTTTTGGCTTGTTCTCCTTATCAGATTCTGACAAATTTGGTTTTGCCTCTTTGCTACTTGTGTACAGAGACGATGGCCTCTCCAGCTTGATTGGCTTCCAGTCATCGAGTTTGCTGGTTTTACGAAGTTTTTCCTCATCGCTCTTTGAGTTCAAAAGTCTCATCTCCTCGTCCATTCGTGATTTTTGAAATTTCTCACTGATCAATTCTCTCTCCTGTTTGTCCTTGGGTGTTTCTTTCTCACTCTTCGAGTGTGCTGACGTTGTCGTTGTTGTTGTTGTCGTCGTTGTACCACTTTTTGTCGTTCCATTCTCAAATGTTATTACCGAGCGCATCGGTGAATTGTTTTGATGTACGTAAATCTTTGTGCCAGGTGAGCCTGATATTGTTGTCGTGCTAGATGCGTTTGAGGCCAAAGTCACGCTGCTCTGAATCGCACGTTGTTCCTGAGGTGTACTGACTGGGCTCAAATTTGTCGAGACCTGAAGAGTTATCGAATTTTGTGCCTCTTGCAGGGGTGTCAGTGTACCCTGCTGAATGATCTTTAACGGTGATGACTGAGCGCTGCTCGTCAGCTTTGTCGTTTTTAACGGTGACGACGATAGTTTACTGCTCGATATGGATTTTCCGCTCGAGTGAGTCGAGTGGGCCGAGGATGTCTTTTGTAGGATCTGTTGGCAAAATGGAAAGTACCTTTAGCGGATGAATTGTCAATTGTATTGGAAAATCATTGAAAAATTCTTTCAAATTATTTGCATTTAATGATAATAATAATAATAATAGTAATAATAAGAAATAAAAACGAAGAAAGGCGGAGAAACAAGCCCTGATTTTGAATGTGTTAAACGACATACCTTATGCTGTGGCGAGCCATTCGTAGATTTCGTGCCACTTCCGGTCGAATCGTGGCTCGGCCGTCTCGAACTGTGCCTCGTGCTCGATCTACCCAGTGTCGCATTTTTTGCGGGGCTACCGTTCGTCGCTCTGACAGATCCTGAACTTCCGCCGCTCCTGCTCGGTGACGAGTTTGTCGAGTGTTTTCCATTTTGTATCTGTCCCCTCGTCTGATAAGGCTCTTGATTGGCATTTTGGGGTAAAACCGAGGCACGAGATGTGCATCTGCTCAAACTCGAACATTTCGATCGTGGTAGTGTCGAGCAGGGTGATCGGTGTCTTCGTGAACTTCTTGGTGTCGAATTTGCCAATAAACTCGAGGAATCTCCGCTCGGTTGACGACGATGTCGTCTCGGTAATGTCGCCGAGCGTACCGAGCTTGAGTCGTCCCAGACCTGAAAACTTGCTTGTGACTGATCCAAACCTTCCAGCATCTAAAAATGAAAAATGATGCCCGTAAATAAAATTGGGAATCATAAAATCAAATGATCGCTAAATTCGCGTAAATTAGAAAAAATTGAGTAGTGAAAATTAAAAAAAATCTTTTCACCAATTAGAACCCATTAGAAGTCATTAGAAATATTTTATCGAAATTTTACTGGGTGTAAAATGTTGAGTATTGACTTGATTTTTTTTCAAATCAAAATTCATAGAAAAAAAAAAAAGGAATATAAGCAACATTCAATTTACCGATGGACTTGCTGCTCTCGTCTGGGTTGCCACGCTGTGAAGATGAACAACCCTTGGATTGAACCATTCCGTGGGCGGATACTGGGCACTAAAAGTGCCCATCAACGGTGTTCCCTTTCGTCTCGTGCTTCGCCGAAAGAGTCTCGAGAGCAGGCCAATTTTTTCTGAAAATAAACCGGACAAACCTATTGAGAAAACGAGTGAAAAATGTTCAACCTCGTTAGTCGAAGGTTGAAAATAATCGAGGATCGGGGAAAGGCTTGTCATCAGGTCTAAGGTATTGCCATTAAAAAGCATATTTATGTATTCGCAAATAAATAATTATAATTTTCTTCATTTCTTTTTAATCGTCATTTTGATGGAAAATGAAAAAATTTAAATGTTATTTTTCATTATACGTTTGAATGATTAATTATTAAAAAAAAAATTAGTCAATGGCTTGGCGGTACTAGTTAGTATTTGCATATTTTTTTAATATTGTTAAAAGCGAGAGAAAAAAGTTTCTTTTTTTTTTCCAATTCACCAAGAAAAAAAGCCCTTTCCCCGATATTTTATACTCACTAGTTGGACTGTGTGGTGTGCTGTCGGTACTCGCGTACTCGGCGCTCGACGATGTATCGCTTCGATCCGGCCTTCGTGGCAGTGACCGTGAACTTCCGCTTCTGTGAAGGCGTCTCGCCGAGCCCCATAATCGAAGGGAATGCCGCCTCTCGAGTCGTCCTGGTACCGATCTACATCGTGCAAAGAGTACCTTGTCGTTTGGGTTTCCTGTAATTAAAATCCCAAACTAATAAATTATCACACTCTTCAATCATATTTACATTTATAATATTGTATATCGTGATTCTTGAGTTATGAGGCGATTTTTTAAGTCCTCGTAACGGTACAGAAATATCCTCTCTGTGGAACAGACGTTGAAAAATAATTCTCATCTCTTTCAACTGTATCATTCATTTATCATATATATATATATATAGCAAGGTTTCGATTTTAAAACAACAAAAAAAGTTGAGTAATTAAACTCTTCACTAGACGATTCTAAACAATTTATAATTATTTTAAGCGATAAAAAGGATATTTGCATATTTTTCTTATATGAAAATCGACCTTAGAATGCCGCATAATTTTATATTATTCGAAAAAATAAAATTCATTTCGTCATTTTTCCAACAAAAATAATTATTTATTTTAACAACACAAAAAATAGAGCTGTTCTATTCAAACGAAAAATTTGTTTAAAATATCGTTTCATCTGATTGAAAAAATTGCTACAAAAAATGATCCCTTCGTATATATATATATATAGGATAATTGTACTATAAAAACTAAAAAGTCATATCGTAGCTTGAAAAAAAAAGGAAGGGTTTGGAGCGTGAGAATATCCGTGACAAAACGTCATACAGTCAAGAGTATCGAGCTAAAGAGAATGACGGGGGGAAAATTGGCCAGGATGGAAAGAGAAAAAACGATAGGAAGAATAGAGAGTGAGGGAGGGAGAAAAAAGATTATACTACGTGGTAGTCGTTGATCCTTTGGCCTTCATGTGATCCCGACAGCGTGTAACGGTAGACAATGTCGTGAGCAATCGCTAATATATCGTTGTACTAAACGCTCTGTACCCGGTCATATACATATATATATATACACATATCTATATATATATATATATATATACACATATCTATATATATATATATACATAGTAAGTTTTGTCGCGGAGAGATGTGCGGGTGACTTTAGCAGCAAGACCAAGAAAGAAAAAGGAGAAAGAAAGATAAGAAGAAAAAGAAGAAGAAGAAGAAGAAAAGTAAAGTGAAGCTGTGTTCACGAATATTCCCGGGGGTTTTCGACGAGATTGAAGCTTTTGCCTCGGCACGAAAGACACTCTCGCGACGTTATACGTTTTGTATTATTTATCCTATACGTTTTTCTTACGATCGCGTGTTCTTCATTCTCGTATTCTTCATTTCTCTCGGTGGCATGAAACATGTAAATTTGTGATCTTGTCGACAATGACGTATGTTCAGGTCATTGGCCAATATACATGTTAAAAGAAATGAATTTATTCGTCTTAAATAAAATTGGCGGAATGTCAAATACGATTTATTTGAATTAATTGAATTATTAAAAAGAATTAAATATGAAGAAGATTTATGTGAATAATTTATTAACAATAATAATTAATTAACTTGGGATAATTATTTTTTGTTTATATCGATACAAATAAATATATGAAAAACAAGGAAAGAATTTTAGTTAGTATTTAGTTAGTGAAGGATTTGTTCTTTCGTCAAGATCATTCTGCCATAAAGTATTTTTTTTTATCGAGTTTCGCATATCCGCGCACGTAAAATGATTTACACAAATGAACAGCGGCGTCGTTTTTGAAATTTTATTACACCAAAGTCTGTCGGTTTGATTTTTCCTCGCGATGAAAAACGATTTGTTGAGTCGAGAGAGGCGTATGAAGAATCCACAAGGCGGTGCACGGGCAATTGGTATAAGAGATACTTAAGCCAAGGACGTCGACAACATAAACGCGGAATTGTCGGCGGTGAAAGAGATTCGCACTCGAACGGTTCGGTGTGGAAAAAACGCTCTCCTTTGGCTAGACCGTCAGACACTAATATATTATATCGGACCATATTAAAGGCAAGTAAAAATCAATGGAACAAAAGAAAACGTCAAGTATCGTACAGTCTTATTTTTTGCTAATTTGCCAATTTACTCCGAGAATTTTTCACAATTTTAAATCGATATTTACATTTCTATTGAACAAAAATAAATTGAGCAATTCCATTTGCTTCAAAATTATTTTTAACTTCATTGTTAGTTTAAATTTTTGTAACCATACAAATTTTAGTCACCTTCATAATGGGTCCAATTTTTTAATCAAATTTCCGTTATAATTCATCGACTTTTTCCTCATTCGTGAAATTATCGGAATTTCGGATATGATTACAATTCACCGAATTGACTTTATTATACCATATGAAATGTCAATGATTCACCTTAAAGAATTTTTTCTTATTGATTTACATACAAAAATTTTAGGAATTTTTTAGTGATAAAAACTTGGGAAAAAAAAAAATTTTACCTCCGCAAATGACATCGGCGAGATTCGTTTGTACAGCCTGATGCGTGACATTTCCATCCCTGAGTGTTAGCATCTCGCCGTGGACGAGTGCCATTGCCTCGTCATTGCTCATGAGCATACCACCCTGACCCCGGCAACTCGTCAATTCGCGTGAATTTCTTCTCGAGCTACCAGAATCACGTCTGAGCCTTCTCGTCTCGGGCGTCACGACAAAGTAACCCTGTGACGTGTGATAAATCTTCCGTTCCTGCATGAGTTTGGCCAGTGCATCGTAAACGAGCTCTCGACTTGGTCGTTGCATCGTTGGAAATGCATTTCTCAGAGCAGATCTCAGTGTGTCGAGTGTTGCAGCTTGTCTCTGTGACGTTAACTCGAGTATTGCCCAGCAAAGGGCTTCTGGTAGTGGTGTGAACTGGCCTTGTGCTACCGGCGCTACCAGGCAGTCTTCAATATCGCCTGTAACATAAATAAAATAAAACAATTTCTTTATTCACGAGTTGTTAAAATTTTTCATTTAATTTTTCAAATCAAAATATATTTTTTCTTTACTCAAAATTATAATTAAACCATTCTGTTTTACCTCAAATCTAGTATATTAATTAATGGTCCAAGGGGTCTAATTGAATTACATTTATTAAAAAGAAACCGCGTGAAAATATTAACCGAACGATATAAATTTTTATTATTTCGTTTAGTTCGTCGTCGTTCGTCGATATCATTCATTCGCACACGTTCAACTTGATACATTTTTATAAAAAACATTAATTTGTTTTGTAAATACCGAGCTTTTGCAATCTGAAAAGCATAATTCCCGAAGAATCTCGAGAGATTTTCAAATGACATGTGCACCAACAATGCCATTCTAATCTGCATCGTTTCAGATCAGCTCGCCAGTTCTGCGAGGCTTCGAGTTTCAAATCTGTATTATTATATAGTTAGAAATATCCGCGAGAAGCGTTTCGGTGACACTCTTTTGAATCTGCATATATTGATCATTTTCAAGCTTACCGATACTGATAAATAGAACTACATATATATGTATATAGGTACAGTAATGACAGACTACCAATGGACATGTCGATCGGTCTGTTTGTGGTTGACGAGTATAAAACGAACGTACACAAGGTGTTATTATACTTGTATAGTGTACATAAAATGAGTCGATTCTATATTGACGGAGAATATCACGTTACCGATCGCTCACGCGATCCACATAACGACCTTTCCTACATCTCTTATTGCACTTTGAAGAATTACGATCGAGATGCATCTCCTGCTACTCAAACTTTCCCGAAAGATTTTTTTCAAATAATTCAATTGTACTTGTACACTATATATGTTCCATCAATATATTCTTTAACGCTATTTTTCAATCCACAATTAATTCAATGTTCATTTTTTTCACACAGAGTACAAGAATGATATATAATTTTTTTCTATAAAAATATAAGGATCGAATTAGAATTCCTTTTCCTGATTAGTCGAAATTTTTAAGGTTCAGCGTTTGGCTCAAAAAATAATGGCATTATCTCGAGCTGCGAGCGAACGAACTCTAAGTAGTTACGGTCGCTGAGTGGTCAGACAAGTTGTGCACAAGATGCTGCATTACTCCTTGACAACCATCGATAACAATCATCATAGCTCTCTAGAATGACTTAAATTTTTATTTCATCCGTTCTGTAAATTTTCTCTCGTTACCCCTTAATTCTTCAAGATTATAAATTAAATTTTTCAACATTCCTCCTAAATTTTATCTGTTAAATCACTAAATCAATTGCTCCGGCACATTTCTCTCTGCTGTCGAATTCACTGTTTGATTTTACCGGATGATTTTTTTTACCACGTACTAAAATTCCAATGCCTCGTGATCGAATATATCGTCTTGTGAAATCTCGATGATAAATCTTTCTCTCTCATTCTTCTCCTTTCTCTCTCGCAGAAAACTGTCTATGTAACGCACACTGGAATATTTCTATATCCTCGTTTCTTCTTTCTATCCATACAAAAATAATTTCTTTGATATTTCTCATAGATATCGATCGTCGTCGATATTTCTACTGGCTGTGATATTTGACATGGGAGAGATATTTGTGCCCGCGTAAGTCCGGTATGTTCAGGGACAAGCACTCCAGAATCACGAGAAATAAAATATATATATATACAGGCAAGTAGGAAAATAAAAATAAGAAAAAGAAGAAACAGACGATAAAGAGAAAATGAAGGGTGGATAGGTTTTAATCGCGCCTCGGTGAGACTCTCTCACAGATCTCGTTAGCGCCGTTGAATTCTGCCGATGCTCGAGCACTGGCCTCTCTTTCGTGTGCGATTCTCTCTTTATACAATACACGTTTGGTTATCCTATCAGGGTAGTCTCTCTTTCTCGATATGCACGCGAGAGAGTTAGAGAGGCGCTAACAGCTCAGGAGAATATAAACACACACACATAAAGACACACATCGAAGCCCATCCGGGCAATGAATAAATCTGTATAGAATGATATCGGCAGGTAGTTATCCGCCATACGTGTATGTATATATGTATATATATATATATATATATAGAGAGTGATACTGGTTACATTATGTACTGTATATAATGGGCAAGGGTATCTTATAAATTACGTACACATCTCGAAGCGATAGAAGGCATAAAGGTGTGGAGATCTTTCGTCGTTCCTCAAGACGATCGGGAGTTGTTTCTACGAGGATCGGTATTAGTTTACTCTCTGCCGGCATCCTCTTGGAGCTCCTGGCAGCTGGAGAGAGAAAACTTCTCGAGAACTACTCGTCGATATAACTCTTCTATTGCCAGAGAATTCGCACGCAATAAATCTCGTTCTGTAATAATTAATTGAGACATTCTCGTACACTGTACGCGCTTGCGGCTAACATTAATTTATATATCCGAGTATCTATGAATATGTATATACATATAGACGTATGCGAAAGAGCGTTGTGAGTTTGCCCGATAGTGAAGATCGCGTTCCCATGCAAAACCGTTCTAGCCTGGCATGGATAATTTTTGTATTTATTAACATTTCATATATTTATATATATATATATATATATATATATATATATATATATAATGTCGACAAACTAACCCTGTGTAAGGGCATACGAGCCATGTAAGTACACACTCGATAGGCCCTTTTGCTTTTAAGCCAGCGATATGTATCGCTCCCGATGTTAAGCAACTCTGGACCATCTTTTTAAGCTCCTCCTCACCCTTTAATCTCGTTTTTCTTTCGTAATTGAGTACGTGTAGTCTTATTTTTACGAGGAATGAGAAGAAACAAGATTATTCCACAAAGTGACGCTCGGCTAGCTCACACGGCGGATGTCAGCGATATTATGATTTTGCAGATGATTTACGTAGTGGAGAAAATTTTTTCGAGGCTGGAGAAATCGTCCATGGAGGAACTTGACGGTGGCGACGCCCACGAAAAGTCGTATGGATTTTTATTCCAGACCGCAGTGTCGTAATGGAGGAAGAATAAGAAGAAGAGAGAGGGAGAGAGAGAGAGTAGAGCATATAGATATGTATATTGAGACAGTAAGACCAAAAGGCCATGCGCTACTGTCCTCAGATTGGAACACTCCCTGTTCTCAAAATTCTGGAGGTGCCACGAGAGTCTGTCGAAAACGTGGCTGGAATACGAAAAAAGGGCTCTTTCTCTCTCTTTCTCTTTGCTGCTCAAGAATTCTGGCTTATATCGTATTTGATCGATACGTGGAACTGGCGAAAATGCCTCAAAAATATTTTACGTCGATTCTTTTTTCCTAAGGTCTAGAATTATATTTTTTTATCCTTTAGATGAAACTTTCATTTGATGAAATAGAAAAAATAGTCGACTGAAATGAAGATAAAATTGATGCTCAAGTAGTGTACGACGGTTTGGAATAGACACTCGAAGAGTACAATTTTAATTTTAAAAAATCTGCTATTGATTCAAAAGTAATTCTTATTTTCCAAATTTAAATTGTATCAATATTATTTATTAAATTCTGAACCAGAAATTATAATTCTCTAAACTTTTCATCTAAATATATTTTTATTAAAATATTTATTTCCGATTATTTTTTGTTATACTCAAACATTGACGAAAAACGAAGCCCAAAATTGTAATTTTCATTAATTTTTCCATCTACCGATAGTCAAACATTGAGGGGTATAATTTCATATCAAGTTTTCCGGATCACGCCTCAATTTACCATTTAAGCCGAGCACACAAAATGGCTTTTACGTGTAATAATGAAAGGCCTCGGGTCCGTTGATACAACGACCCTAAAATTCTTCAATTTCACCCCAGCAGCAGAGCAATAGAGCGTGCGTGAGCATTTTCTCTCTCTTTCTCCCGCTCTCCCCATCCTCTGTTTTCGCAGATGCATTTTAATCCGTTCCACCCTCTTGGCAACGCTTTCGGGCCAACTATCCTCGTGTTCAGGGATAAATTCGCTTTAGGGTTGTAATGCATGACACAGCAAGGTCGTTTCAATTCCAACAATGTAACGTACTATATATATATATATATATATTTATTATATATATACCGAGTGTTCGGGGTTCTCTTTGTGTTGAAAATAATGCAATTTATATTTATCTTTATACGTATATAGGGCCTTTCTATGTGTATGTGTAAGCGTCATAGAATGACAAATGTGTTCCATTCGATGTATGGCCGGTTCATCCCTTTTATTTTTGCCGCCAAGCTGTTGCCTGCTGTTCTCGTATATCGCTCGGGAACAGCGAAGCCCTCTGTTCCAGCCAATTAACGATCAATGCAACTTGTTCACTCGACGCCCCGGCGACTCTTCTAGAAGCGGTACGAGAGAGATATGAGTGACGCTGACAGCAATAATGCTGAAACTCCTAACCGCACAGTACCACAGAGAGAGAGAGAGAGAGAGAGAATCGCCTTGTATATTATATTGTATGATGTATACATTTATATGGGGCATTCTGTACCAGGGTGAGATCCTCATAATCTCAAATCTTGGCAATGTTCATCCCATTAAACTATAAATTCATTTTTTCCTTTATTTTTTAGAATAATTTTTTAAGCAAGAACAAAAATATTTATTTGATATTCTTTATAATTGATAAATTATATAATATATAATTAATAGACTGTAAATTTTTCAGAAGGATTTAATAACATTTATTATGAAATTTAATTATTTGTTAACATCCTATATATGTTTGGGTACATTTGTATATTTTCATAGGCGGGTTTCCATTTGTCAGGAGCAGCACATACAATGCGCGAACTGAACAATCTAATGTTTCTCTACCGATCAATTAATAAGCTGTAAATTTTCCAGAAGGATTTAATAAAATGATAATATTTTTAAATACAATATGAAAATTGATTGTTTTTTTTTCTAATTACGCTGTAGATTTTCCAGAAGGATTTAATAAACTATTTATTATTGAATTTAATTGAATTTTCGTCGACGCGAAATCTCCTATATAATTTGTTAAATATGTAATGTGGGTCTCCATTTACCAGGGGCGGTACGTATACGTATACAATGGACAGTATTTCTCGAGTATCCTGGTCTCGTCTCTCTTCAGGTTCTTCTACTTTTTTATATCATAAATGTCCGTTCGAGTTGGCGAGAGGGAGAATCTTGGAGATGGTTTGCTTCGAAGAAATGATACTTGAGAGCATTTACGACAAGGGTCTCTTGCGTATGCAAATTGGTATTTGAATTCTTCGATATGAAAAAAAGGAGATCGAATTTTTTATTTCCGATTTTTTGTTCTCAATGCTCGCTGAAACGATTTAAAGTTTTATGGATAAATATAAAGTAGTGAATGAAAGGGAAGGTGAGTTTGCGTATGAGATTTTTTGAAATTGTGGCAAACTCGTTTTCAGCAGTGGGGAAAATAATATCGAGGGCGAAGGAATGTGCTCTCAGTAGTAGAAACATAAAATTCTTTTCGATAGAATTTCTCGTAAATTTTTGTCTCTTAAATTATATATCGCATATACACTTTTTTTCTTTTCGTTTCTTCTCTATAAAATGAAAATAATGCTCTCCAAAGATCCCAGCGGGGGGATTACGATTTTATGACATTATAGGTCGCATATACGGCAAGGGGGAGTGTGATGTGGGCTCTTGTGTGGCGAACACCCGTCGTGCAATAAAAAGGGACTTTCTAGTTTGCATCTTGCATTTCAATATATTTCTCAGATATTTTTTCGACCGGTTGCCATCACTGAAGAACTATAACGAGGCACAAGAGCTTGAAACGGGATCTATAATTTCGGATTCTTCTCGAGAGTTTCGCGAAATATAGAAAGGAATTATTTATTATGGCATAGTAGAAACAAAAAGGCGTGATAAGAGATGAAAAGGAAGAGAGAGAGAGAAAAATAGAAAATATTTAGCCTACACCCAAAGGCATAAACATGGCTGACAAAGATGCTTGTTATCCTTTATCATCATGCAGTTTCCTCATCCTTAAAAAATATGCAGATAATTATTTTCTCACACATTTCGCCGTTGTTTCTCGACATTTGTGCTTCGATTATACGAGTCACCGCAATATGAAAACTGAGACGGAATTTCCTGTACTTATTGCACAGAACGGGGTTTTCTGTACGCATGATTCGTTATCACAGTTGACAGTATATTATTATAAATAACTGATATTAATTTTTATCAAATTTATTTTAAAGATAAAATATTTTACTTTTATCTCGTTATCACTTTTATCTAGCTATCGTTGACTTTTAAGATATCACGATGAAAAGAAAGCATCTCAGAGTTCGAAACTTTGTCGTACGAGTCTTTCACTCTCTTGTCGAGTTATTCAACGAAAGTCGATAAACATGCCAGATTTTTCGCACGCCCTCGCTCTCACCTGGGACTGTCGTAGACTCGAAGAGCCGATAAATAACGCTCACCGTATCGAATAGCTGAAAAAACAGAGCGATACCTCTTTCTCTCTCTCTCTCTCTCTCTCTCTCTCTCTCTCTCTCTCTCTCTCTCTCTCTCTCTCTCTCTCTGGCAGTTTCCGGAATTTATGATTCAAGAAAGTATACACTGTCTGTTGACTGGACGACGGGAATCGATGGTTTAATTTTAAAAGGGCGTATTGACTGTTTATGGGCATGGCTCAGATGGCTTTATGGCTTTGGACCAACTAAATATGTATTAGAGCATAACTACGTTCGCACACATTTAGACGGGGAGACACATGTATACATATATATGCTGCGTTTCATGCGTAACTCAGCGAGGAGCGGCCCACCCACGCGTCTGCTCTCTCGCGGTCCTTACTGCGCGGCTCGCCACCGAGCAGAGGAATATCGGTCTCGACGCGAGTCTCGGCAGTGCATGGCAGCGAAAACCGCGAGAGAACGCGGGGGCGAGATGAGAGCGCGCAAACCACGAGCGCGCGCTACTCTCGTACCCCGCGAGAGACTAACGATGAAATGGCAGGTGCGCGTATGTTATAGGCACAGTCGACATTCCGACAAAATTCAAACCATCAATTGATGGTTTGCGGAATAATTCATGCGGAATTCCGCATGAATTAAACAAATTTTCGAATCAAATTTCAAAACATTTGATTATAATCGAATTGTGTAGTTTATTATTCAAAAAAAAAACAGAAAAGAGTCAGTTTATAATTATTACATAGTATAGAATTAAAATGATTGTAATTTATTAATTTTTTCGTCATTCCGAACAAAATTTCTTTTCGTATGTTGAATTGAACGCGTGAATTAATTTTGAATTAAAGTAAATTCTATTTGTGAATTGCCGAAAGATTTATCAATAAATAAATAAAAATTATGCGTTTATTGATAAATTTATAATTAATAATTTACGAATGTATTGAGTCAAAATTCGTCTTGACTGGCGCAATTCACACATTCAATCAAATTTTATTCAATTTTCATAATTTATTAAACGAATTTTATTTTAATTAAATTTACCCAAAACGAGATTAAAATTATTTTTTCTCGCCGTAGGCCATGACAATTTGTAGAAATATTTTCACACACATTAACGCCGTTATTTCAAGTCTTAAAAATCGAGTACGATTACGGTCGCTCATAAATACGATTTTTTTCCTCCTTCAACACGGGCCGAGAATGTCGTATTATTTTTTTTTTTTGTTTACCACCGAGCTGTTCAGCTGTCAAATTATTATGTCAGTTACATGGCATCGGCAACGCAGGCCAGACATATGTTATCGGAGATCGACGTGAGGAAAAAAAACGAAACAAAAAAATAAGCCCCATCGTGCGTACAAGTGCGTGAGAGACGGATCGATCGTCTATTGGGTGTGTAGAAAAAAATGTTGCTCTCTCTTTATCTATTGGTGCACCCTCAAAGCCGCGAGTACGTGTACCTGTCGCAAGAGTTGGACACCCCGTCGTGGGAGCGTTATAGCGTAAACTCAAACCGACCGATTGCTCGATTTGTTGTGCAATAATTAATCGGGAAATATATATATTGAGGTGAACGAGGCGTGAGAGATCGAGATTTCCGTGCAGTTGACAACCAGAGCGAGAGAGAGCGAGAGAGAGAGAGAGAGAGAGACAGAAACAGAGAGCCAGAGCGAGGGTGTCGACTTTCCGTGCTTGGCATAAAATCGAACACGGCAAAAGCTTTTTATGTGTCATTCTCTTGTCGAGCTGCAAATCAACGTCCGATCTAAGTCTGATTGATGTTGTATGCAAAACGTGCTCACGATTCTTGCGATCTCCAATCTTGATGTGAAAAACTTTTTTTTTTACCACTCGATTTAAAGAGCAAGATACGTTTAAATTGTTTCATTCATTTCTTTGATTCTTTCATTCGACGTTCATTCGTACTTTTTTTTAACTGTAAACAAAAAAATTTCGAAGGCTTATGCGATAGATTAAATTATTTAAAAAGAATTAAGTATTACTTTTTTACTTACAACAATACACATACAATTACAATATTTTATTAATTTTAGGCCATGCTTTTTTTAATGTAGGAATTTTTATTTGATATTTTTTGATTCGTTGCACTTTAGCTGATAGTTTAGGGGAAAAAGATTGTAGCACTTTTTAGTAAAATGGAGAATATTATAATTAAATTTTTAAGTGAATAAACAAAATTATAATTTCACTTCTGATTATTATTTGAATTTTATCGTAATTGGAATTCATAAATGTCAATCCTTTGAAATCATTTCGTAAATTTTCAGAATACTATCAGGTACGAAAAAAATATAATAAAATATCAATTTATCTTCGAAATTAATAAATTAATTATTACTTTTTTCTTTTGTAAAATCCATATAATAAATATTTAAGAAAATAGCTCAATTGGAAATATGTCATTTAAATCGTCCTCGAGCAACGAAAAAGGATTAAAATATTTTTCAACCAGTTTAGAATTAATTGTATAGAGTTCAATGGTTATGCAGTCGTACTTGTACAGGTACTTGTGTTATATCGTTTGGGTTATTTAACCATGTAGCAACTGAAGATTTATCGACACGAATGTATCGCGTCTATGAATCAGGCGTATAAGAAATCCTTTCCAGGATAGAAATTGTCGTATGGCTTCGTGTTTAGTGTCATTGATCTTTATTTTCATGAAAAAAGGACAAGACTTTCGAGCGTGAAATGAAATTTAAGTACAACAAGAGACATAAATACGTCCAATCGAGGTTGAACACTTAAATTTACCTACATATGTATATATTATATATATATATATATATATTTATATATCATGTCAATTATGTATATATGTTTATTTTATAAGCAGGAAAAACCAAAGCGTTCGAGCGTAATACGCTCGCGCGTGGGAGTCTTGAACGAGTGAGAAGAAGTCTGCGAGTTGCACAATTTTCATGAATCTTACTGTCGATCGAGTACGACTTAGTTATTCATGCATATGGATAGAGTAATAGCGAAAGGGATAAGTAGGAACATTGTAGAATCTAGAATCGACAAAAGCCACGCCCAGGCTCGCAAACTCGGGAAATGTCGATACCATGAACGTGAGAAATTCGTTGATTCGCGAACTGAGCAATCTTCCTAGGGGGTCCTGTTATTTTTCTTATCACATATTCCAAGTTTCCTCGATTTATGTATATAGTTGGCATCCTATTAAAACTTGCTTTTAATTCAATCATATATGCCGACAAATTTATACTTGCACAGTTCATTAAAGAACGATTATTAATTACTCATTAGCTGCGAAATACATAAATTTTAACTAAGT
Organism: Dyspetes luteomarginatus; assembly: GCA_963669185.1. Lineage (NCBI taxonomy): Eukaryota > Metazoa > Arthropoda > Insecta > Hymenoptera > Ichneumonidae > Dyspetes > Dyspetes luteomarginatus. The sequence goes on along the minus strand of OY769905.1, from coordinate 21,322,957 downwards.
TGCGTTTAAACGGGCAATAATTTCATGGGGAGAGACAGAGATACCGTAAGTTGTGCATCACGAAATTGATGCAAATCTATTTAAAGTTATAAATATTATTAACGAGTGGTAAAAAGCTTGGAAAAAACAATGAGATAGAAATGAAGGGATGCTTAAAATATTTTTTAACCCTCGAATTAAAAAATAATATGGTTACTAGCCATACAATTATAATTTAGTGAATTTTAAGCAAAAACATCATTCGTGAGTAAAATATTTTTCGTTTTTTACCTAATAAGGACATAAAAAATAAGTTTTAAAGGTTTCTTATAGATAAAAAAAAACATCAGAAATCACTGTGATCTTCTCTCAACAATATTTTATAATATTTGAAACAATTGAAGTCTTCAGGGAAAATCGATTTTATTTAAATCTGACGGAATAAAATACTCTTAAGAGGCTTAAATAAAAGTGGCTGGTGGGAATCGAGCTGGCTGTGCTACTGATAATTTATTCACGGCGGGATTCTTAGTCGTCGATTTCGGGAAAGTCAAGAGTACAGAAACATCTTATTTGAATACATAAGCGAGAAGGAATGGCTTCTTTCGCTTTGATCTTAAGATCCCCCCCCCGCCCCCTCTCTCTCTCTCTCTCTTTTTCTTTGCCGCACGAGAAACGGCGGGAAGTGATCTGGTCGATCGGGAAACTGTTCGAGAAGCTATAACTCAGCCTCTTTCCTGTTTTCTTCTCTCTCCCTCTCACTTGACAACGATACATAAATAAATAATATATATATATAGACATCTCGACGTGAAAGTATGCAATCAAAATCTGTCGCATCGAATGAAAAAGAAAAAGGGGAAGGAGAAGAAGATGATGAAGAATAAGTCTTGTGTCCTCGGGGCGTTTGGGTTTTATAACGAGGAAAAGTGTGAGGTGTCGAGGTTCACGCCGCGTTAAATCGCAAATTTTATGTATACGACTGTAGCGTGTAGCGTTCATTTGCACTTCCGGCCTTTTTTTTTTTTTCAGTCATATAAACCAACAATATTTCTTTCACTTTTTACGAAATTGGCGCATATGTCCGTAGGATATATAACGCTCTCGTCTCTCATTCGATCCTCGTAATGTCTGGTATTGTGAAAAAGACTTCGATCGAGATTTCAATTGCAGAGCAGAGCACATGTGCGCACACCAGAAGGTGCCTGAGCTTCTCGGCATTGATCTCCTTCGATCAGGCAGCAAGCACACCTTGATTCTATATATATATATATATCCTCTCGTTTTATATCGTATCACAAATAAAAGTGCCAGGAAATCGCAGGTGCTTCGATATAACTTCGTACATAGAATCGTAGAACTGAGAGTGATTATAAACGTTATTGTACAGTCGAGTCTCTCGTAATTTAGATCGCTTGGAAGAGTTACACAATTTTCTGAAAATTATCTATTCAATATATATATATATATATTTTAAACGTAAAATGAGAGAATAAAAGTATCGATGAACATTTTTTTCTCAATTTATCATTCAACTTTTATTTATTTATTTATCTATTTATTTTTAAACTCTTTTCTGGGACTTACTCTTACTTTCTTAGACTGTTTCTTTTCACTTATTATTACAGAGAAAGTCCATTGGGAAAATAATATAATGTAAAAAAAAAATAGTATCAACAACTATTCGATTTTTGAGAGTAAATAATAATAATAATAATTCTCACTATATTAGTGATTTTCGATGATTCCGAATGATTCGTTATCATTTATTCTTTATTCTATATTTATATACAATAATTATTTTTATATGATGACAGCAATCAGTGTCAGTCAATCAGTTTTTTTTTACAATTTATTGTTTCCAGCTATAATTTACGCGAGGCTCGACTGTATCACAGTGTTAGTCGTGTCGAGAGAGGAAATCGAATAACAACGACTGTACCATATGCAACACACAGCATCTCTTTGCGGAAGTACACAGAGTTCTAATTGTAATTGACTTTATAGTTTCGAGTAATGGAGGTGAAACAAACAAATTGTTAAGTAGCACGAGCTTCGACGAGCGACTCGAGTAAGAGAGATAAAGTTGAGGGTAAATCAGGTGAGCGATAAAACTGGTGAATCTCCCGTAGGATGTATAAGAGACACGTTGGAGAAAGGAGCAAAAAGTTGGCAGTGAGGCTATGAGAGAAGCGTTTCTCCCTCTCTCGTCTCTCTTTCAAGAGATGGTCACAAAATAGAGAGAGAACTCGATGGAATCACGCCTGCGAATTTGCATAGAACAACGATCGCGAGAGACCGCGGGATCGTTCTTTTCTTTTTTTTTTCTTTTTTTTTTTTGCAACATTGTGGGCTTTTGCGAGCTCGAAAAGACCGCGAGTGCGATTCAAAGGTCGTCCTGTGTTACGAGAGAAGCCAATTTTTTTTTCTCAAGTGTGCAAAAAGCCAACGTCGTCTTTGCCATTTCCCATGAACGTTTTACAGAGGCGATCCATATAAAACCGGGTGGAGGTCTCGGGGGAATCGAACGAGAACTACAACCACGATTGATCACGACGATAAGGGAATCTAATGCCCGTTTCTCCTTTATTCTCTCTCTCTCTCTTTCTCTCTTACTTTAGCACGTTTCTTTGCTTTGTTGCTATTTTCTTTCTTTTTCTCACTCTGTGTTATGCTGGTACAATGAGTTCGATCGTGCTTTATTGTATCCGCGTATACTGAATTGAACATCGACGAGTTTTGCGATAAAAGCCCCTGAATTCTTGTATCTGCATGTGTGCGATTTATAACGATTAAATACTCTTAAATTTGACGCTTTGAATCAATTTTATGGGCAAGACTCAAAATTGTATTTATTTGATTTAATGGGATGTGGAAAAATTTAATTAGCATACCGGTTTTTATTGAATGGCATATTAATTGAATCAGTTATCAATTATTCCAAGTTGAATTTTATTATAACATTTTTTTAGCTCAAATTAGAATTCGTATATTTGTAAATTAATGTAAAAATCGATTTTCGAATTTGTCGAAAATGATTGGAAAACTTTGATCCTCGTCAGTATTGAGACCTGTTAGAATGAAAACTGTAATACGAATAATAATCATACAATATTAATAAATAGAACATTTTATATTTTTTTGCTCCAGCTAGCAATGAGTCTTATTTTATTATATAATTGATCTGATTGAAAAAAAAATAATAATAAAAAGTTTCTCTCTTATTGAAGGGCTCACGATTTATGACAATAACGATTGATTAAAGGTGATGGAGAAATAAGATTCTTATCGAGTTTATTTTCAAATTAAAAATGGTTAATAGGTTGAGTTTGGGCTGTGAATTCGTGCGTCGATTCGAGTGGGCGATGAATATACGGTCGTAATAATCCGCGGCTTTCACGGGGCCTCACGAACGATACAAACTGGAGAGCTGGTTCAGCCTTTACGTAGGACGAGGGGCCGCATAATCCGATATGAGAGATATACAAAAGCTTCGTGGAATGACGGAAAGGTGTGCACGTGCGTGTGCGTGCGTCTGTTATATTACTCTTGCTAATAATAGAATATGTTTGTTACAGCAGAAGCAGTGACAGTAGCAGGACTCGGGAGAAACAGGTGGGTCTTGTGACCCCGCTGATATTTCTGTACGACCGTTTTGTCACTGATTGCGAGACATGCCATTTATTACCAGTATTTTACGAGCCAAATATTACGCAACTAAAAATTTTTACTCTATTTTTAATCCTAACCAAAAAAATAATAATAATCTGAAGAATTCAACTTTTGTCTATTTTTGTTCATTTTCATAAACTGAGAAAATTCGATGTATCAAGAGACAAGTTGATTTATTTAAATTTGGAGGAATAGTCAAATTTACATAAATTTTTGTATTTTCTTTTAGTCAAATAAAATTTTATACGATTTAATGAAAATTCGCGACACTTCAAGTTGGGTTATCTAGGACGGACATTATTTGCCTGAAATTCAATCATATGACTTGCATTGATTTTATCGTAATTTAGTTTTTTTTATATTTTTTTTTAAATCATTAAAGGTCATTATTTTTCCATTAATGTAATTTAATACTTTTTCCATTATGTATTATTCTCCCATTAAATATAGAGATTTAGGGGGCGAATGTCTGAAAGAATGTTTTTTTGGACCACAAAATCTGAGATACTTGACAGAATACAAGCGAAATGTCTCCATAGTTTCAAACCAGTGAATGAAGTGTCATGTGTTTGGAAGCTTCGGGGGCTTGGGGTGGGGGGGGGGAGGGGCGTTCGAGGATTTTTCACCTCTCGAGATACCCTCGGTATAATTCTCTGTATCTCTTCATCGTTTTCCTATCAGATTTACGTATTCTTGTGGGTAATCAATGGCTCATGGAGAAGTTAACTGTCAGGCATTTTGTTGAGTGGCGATCGTCGTGCAAATAAAAGCTGTGATACACAAGCCGTATCTATAGACAACATGAAATTGCATAATAAGCTGGTACGAAACAAATCTTCAACGAGTTTTATCATAAAAAGATCGTTTATAAATAGGACGATTCAAAATGGCGTTGATACAGTTATACAAAATCGAGTTTTTCAGCTCTAAAAAAAATGTCATCAACTTTCCATGACAGAGTTGATTGATGAAAATTGGTCGATATATTTCACCAAAAATGTCATGTGCCTTAAAATTATTTACAAGACATTCGATCATCGAAGAAATACAATTTCCTTGTCCCTCACGAACTCTACACGGAAAGTAATAAAAATGCCAATTACTGCTGTCTGGAGCCTTGACATGTAGCTCATGACCTATCAGGGTTCACCGAGATAACGAAGCCTTAATGGTAAGATAAAATTTGATAGTCCCTGATTGAGATTCCGTTAAATCTCTTTAGCTCGTTTGAGTCCGAAACTCTGCCAAAGCCTCTTCTCACCATCCAATTTTATTCTTGGATATCCCAGCCAGTCTCTCGTTAAAGGACCCCTTGAAATACCGCAAAACTTTCAAAGGCACGAATTCACCCATCGAGTTAAAGATTATTGTCGAAGCGTACACCGAGTGGACCCTCGTTCCTCGGCAGGTATTCTTGCAGACAAAAGAAAAAAAGCTTTCGAGCAGTCCTGAATCAGCTGCAAAAAAGAGGAAGGTGGAGGAGGAGGAGGAGACGAGTCACGTTAATGGTCTCTCTCTCTCCTTGTTCTCGTTACACGGTCTTCGTCGTCGCGAGTTGGGCCTTCCTCTCTTTTTCCCACGTGTCAGTGGGTCACCGTATCAACCGAGTTCACGATATACCAAGAGAAGAATATCCCGCTGGGTTCTTCCTTCTTCTTATTTTCTTCCTCCATTGATTCATCTCTCTCTCTCTCTCGCTCTCCTGAACGCAAACATACCTGAGCGAGCAGGCAAATTTACAAAATCCACAGAGCTCCGCCAATGTCTCTCTTACTGCGCGGAAGTCATTGCCAGATGTAAATTTCATGTAAATAGTACGAGAAGAGGGGGAGAGGAATCCAAATGGATCATCGATCGAGGTGACTTTCTCGGTTATGGTTCACTGAATATATATATATATATATATATCTATCTATTTTTTTAAGTACCGATCACGAGCTTAGGGAACGACAAGGAAACCGATGAAGAGCCGTTGACGTGCCTCAATGATGAGAACATTGTCGAGATGCTCACCAGAGAAATGAAGAGAGCACACGGCCAATGTCGAAGAGTCGACAGAGCGAAGGCATCGCCGCATATACACGAAACAACCAAGTGAGTTCGTGATCATGACGCTCTGGGGCAAATGGAATTCCAGGATGGGATCCGGGTCGCGGGACATCTTTAATCCTCTTAGACCTCCTCCTTGGTGGTGTGGAACGGGCGAATTCGCAGCACACAGGGAGAACCTCAATGTTGCTTACATGCTGAGCTGTGTCTATACGTGTGTTTGTGTGCTTGTGTGTGTGTGTGTGTGTGTGTGTGTAAATTGTAATGCTGGACGCCTTCTCTTTCTCGTTGTTGGTTCCCTTCCCGATTATTCTCTGCCGAGGTCAATAACGAGCGAGCGAGATGAGGCAAAAGAGCCTGCTTTGTTCCGAGTTCCTAATGATCCACGTTTATGCTACCCAAAGCCAGATTGGCCTCATGGCAAGCATCACCAAACTTGTTGTGGTGAGAAAAGGGTCTGACTACACTTTGTAATACTTGCTGTATGTATGTAACTTTGCCTCCTTCGATGTACCATCGACCAACAAAAAGATTACCAGTCTTGGAGAACAACTTGTAAATTACGTTCAGGCACACGCCCCGTTAACCGTTCAGCTTCCTTTTTCTTCTTACCATCAACATATCACTCTGCGGGACGTTGAAGATGGACGAGATCAATAGTCGTTACCACAGGAGGAGCGAAAACACTCTCTCTCTCTCTTTTTCTCTCTTTTTCTCTAGAGTAACCTACTGAATGGAAGAGGTACTGATGACCTCTCGGAATGAGCATGGCTCAAAAAAGGTCTTATTGAAATGAATTTATTAACGCTTGATCATTCATCATTACGACTGGCTAAGGCTCGTAGGATTTACGATCTGATCGGATTAGTGGAGTTGGAAGTTTTTTTTTTTTTCTCTTTATATTGAAACGACATACCACAAACGGCCCACTAGCTGCAAAATTAAACGACATACCGCACCATCAGGTTCTATAATAATAGAGGTAGAAGATATTTTTGCTATATAAATAACTCAACCCTATCTCCGTTTTAGTGCCCGAGCAGGCGCTCACCCAGATATAATAGATACAAACTGCCTTCTTATATACGATTTCTATAGCAAAACTGGCCCATATATAATTGACGCTTTTTAGCGGTCTCTCATTCTTCTGGCTCACGATTTATACACACACACACACACACACTTACACATAGATATATGTGTGCCCTGGTAGGATTTCTATTACCCACGTGCGCACAACTGGGGACATGAACGATATAGGACCACGCACTGGGCCCATAGGATTCCATATGCGTTATCTTCGTCAAGGGGTTTGGCTCGCGTCAACGATCAACTATATTATTACCCAGTTCAATGAATGAAACCTTCTCGGGCTTATTCTTTTTTCTTTTTTTTTTTTTAAATTTATTCTTTACCTCGTTCTTCAACGTCTTCGATGCGAATAACTTGGGAGTTATGCTGGTATTGTCGTCATGTGGCAAAACTTGTGAAATGAATTACGCGTGGGTCCCTCTGCATTCTGGTCCACCTTTGTACTTTAGTTACGTAGAATTTTGTGAAAAATATTTTTACAACTCGACACGATCACATCAAACTGTCATTTGAAGCTGTATTATGGAGCAGTGATGGAGCTGTCATTTAGAGAAAGGCTTATTTGAGTCACATAATAGTTCATTTGTGCTAATGAGGGCTAACTTGGAAACTTGTTATGGACAGTTACATGCTTGCCAGGAACAACTGAAACTAAGTTTGGACGGGAAAGTTGACTTAAACAACTCACGGAGCTTATTTGACTTAACAAAACAACGTCCAGGACAATTAAAAATAGAGTGAGGCAAGGAAAACTAGCTTTCGAGAAGAAACTAACCCGGGACACCGACAACTAACATGGGGACCAACTTGGGACAGCTAAAACTATAAGTTGGGACAATCAGGACTGAGTTTTGGAATTACGAAAGAACCGATACGTTTAGCTCAAACTCTTTGACTCTAAGGAAGACCACTTGGGGGCGATTACAACTAACTTGGGACACTGAAAGAGACCAACTTGGGAAAAATATTTTTCCATAATTTTTCCATCATTCCAAGTTCCGGCATACGTTGAATGATCGTGAGATCCATCACGTTGCAATGGAGACTCGTAACATTCAATACGCAAATACAGGGATGCATGTCCAGTTCTCCAACGTCAGTTGCGAGACATCGAAGCAGCCCAGTTGCGAGACATCGAAGCAGCCCAGTTGCGAGACATCGAAGCAGCCCAGTTGCGAGACATCGAAGCAGCCCAGTTGCGAGACATCGAAGCAGCCCAGTTGCGAGACATCGAAGCAGCCCAGTTGCGAGACATCGAAGCAGCCCAGTTGCGAGACATCGAAGCAGCCCAGTTGCGAGACATCGAAGCAGCCCAGTTCCGAGACATCGAAGCAGCCCAGTTCCGAGACATCGAAGCAGCCCAGTTCCGAGACATCGAAGCAGCCCAGTTGCGAGACATCGAAGCAGCCCAGTTCCGAGACATCGAAGCAGCCCAGTTGCGAGACATCGAAGCAGCCCAGTTGCGAGACATCGAAGCAGCCCAGTTCCGAGACATCGAAGCAGCCCAGTTCCGAGACATCGAAGCAGCCCAGTTCCGAGACATCGAAGCAGCCCAGTTCCGAGACATCGAAGCAGCCCAGTTCCGAGACATCGAAGCAGCCCAGTTGCGAGACATCGAAGCAGCCCAGTTGCGAGACATCGAAGCAGCCCAGTTCCGAGAGATCGAAGCAGCCCAGTTCCGACATGTGTGCGCCTATTTAATTTAAACGTACGGTGGTCCCATACCCCATATGTATATTAAACTCTCGTATGCCCTCGTATCATTGCGGTGTCAGGTACGTCGATATATCGTGGTACAACGCGAGCTACAGCAGAAGGACAATTTATGGGCGATAGTCTCTCTCTCTCTCGTTGGTACTCGCAGTGAGGGCGTGGGTCGGACTCTACATTTCTGTTAGTTTGCAGTGCGTTCTGGCGCCTTTTCCGCTATCTCTTTTGCCGGCGGACTTTAGAGAACTCGCATTTTCGCTTCGATCCTGCATGCACTTCCTATATCGATCTCTGCTGTGGCAGTCTCTGTGCGTCGTTGTCCGGTTCATTCGCACCTGGCTTCGATTACTCTCTGTGTTCAACCATTAATATAATAACAAGCCTTCTAGCTATTGGCTCACTTTTCCTGGACTTAAATTGTACATGACTGTTATATACAAGAAATATATAGCTTAAAAAAAAATATGCGTACACGCATTAACAGCGCATGCACCTAGTCCGCGGAAAATTATTTCGTTGATTTATCGAATTTTATTATTATTATTATCATCATATATATATATATATATATATATATATAAAGGCTTTTGGATTCGTGGTTCAATTGAGATGTATTGACTTATCGCTCGCATACCCACGCCTGTCGCTTACCGCCTTCGATATCTTAGTTTTCACGCGAGAAAGACGGAGAGATCGCGCACAAGGCCTATCTGTATTTAGATATATCATCGTTGAAAATTGTCCGGAAGAAAAGAGTATCATTTGTACTTCCGGTATTGCCGGTTTTGGCTCATCGACATGCTGATTTATCAGAGAGGCTTTAGATAACTCTTAGAGACATTTTTCTTGCTTCACGGAAATTTATCAATGGACATTTAACGAAATAGGAATGATTCGAGATGTAACGCAGCTTTCCATATTTTATTTTTTTTTCTTTTTCATTACGAATAATTAAGACGTCGCGCACAGTTCATTGGCATACTAATATAATTCATATGTAACGAGAGTGTAAAATAAACACGAAGAGACTCGGATCGAGGTTCTATGTACAAGTAGTATCGGTCTGCCCGAGAAATCGTAACGTGGGAAATACATATTACACATATCATCGTGTGTACCAGCTAAACGATTTCTACGTGGCGTTCCTGACCCAAGGCTAAAGAAAATTTTCTCATACCGCACACACGTGGTGTAAAGACGGGCATATATATGTCTTCATCCCACAGCGGGGTATGTATTAACGAGCACACGCACGAGATATGAACCCAGAGTTCTTTTTTAACACACACAAACACACACACAGACACATTTGTATATAGGTAAATATATATTTGTGTGCACATACCATATAGAGGTATATAGTTTTCAATCTCTCGGGGTGTGGACCAAAGCGAAAAATTTCCTAGCTAATATGTCTCTCGTTCCAAGACCAGTTAAACAGACGAGAATAGGCAATATCGACTCTCAAGAATTTTTCAACGTGTCACTGGGTCATCCCGAGCCGTTTCCTATCAGAGCTGGGAGACTCGATGCTAAAGCAACATTTTCGTGCTTGTGAGCAACTAATCTTTCTCTCGTCTTAGTATAGGCTCATGTATGTGTATTTATTTTTGTGTACGTTTGTATACGTGTGTGTGTGTGTGTGTGTGTGTGTGTGTGTGTGTGTGTGTGTGTGTGTGTGTGTGTGAGCGAGAGGATTTGCGAAACGTGTCATGACCGTTATCTTGGGAAATGGCTCCGAGTTTGCATCAGGTAGTCTCAGCGACGCCTTCTACGTTGCCTTTGCTATCATCTGTACAATATATACGTGATATTCTCTTCGTAATAGCAAGGTATATACAGTAGTATGAGAAGTTTATGGCCTATACGTGCTTCCTCGTCTCAATCATGTCAGAAAGGCGAGGCCATCACGCGATCGGTAACTTCAAATTCCGAACAAATTTCGTTCACCCCTTCTATTTGACCCTTCCGAGCACAATTTTTTACTTTGCTATAATTTCTAATTGAAATTTTATAAAAGTAACTCAGGACTAAATAATTAAAAAATGACACTTTGAAGGTACAAATTTCGTTGAGCAACTTAAGTCCGGTTGTAATTATAGTATCGTGTATATTATATATAAAGTTTCGTTCGTACCTCGTAGTAGAAAAAAAAAAAAATGAAAGGGAATGACGGACAAATGATCTCTAAGAGAACGACAGGTTAAACTACTGACTGGTTTGTTTGAGACGCCAAGGGAAACGCATGCCTCTTCAAGGTATCGCATGAGTCTTAAAGTAATTAAAAGGCGTTAAGGCGTATATGATACAGAGATGACGGCACCACAAGGGCGAGTAAGATAGAGTCATTAACGATTATGGCAAAGCGAGAGAAAACGATGGGGAGCGTTTCGTGGTACATACGATATGGAAAGTAATTTTTATATCAAGGTTAGGGTTTTTTTTTAAATAAAAAAGAGTTGGGGTTTTTTTTAAAATAAAATGCGAGTTATTAATTCGCAACAAAATCTACAAACCATGGCGAACGCCGCAAATACTTTTAACAAGATAAAAGTACCCTCTATATGATCATTCTATCTTATAAAAAAAGTTGGAAGTAGAAAAAGCTGACAGTAGAAAAGATAAACGAAAATAATTTTGTATATTTTTAAGTGATTTACAAACTAACCAATTGATAATTATCGATGCACATATATACCTACAAACCGTGGTGATTCCGGCAATCACTTTTTAGCAAGAGAAGGTAAAACTCTCCATGACCATGCATGGTATCTTATAGAAAATGCGGACAGCAGAAAAGGCGGATAGTAGAAAAGGCGGACAGTAGAAAAGGTAAAGAAAAATGAGTTTTTATATTTTTTAGTGGCTTACAAACTAGCCCATTGATAATTATCGATAAACGAACCCTACGAAAATGTAGGGATTGCGGCAAACACTTTTAGCAATACAAGGTGAGACGCTTCATGACCAGGGTATCTCATACAGGTAGTTGTTGCCAGACACTAGCGAGAACACACCTTGAAAAGAAGGGTGAGCAGCGCGATTACTCTCGCTTGGTTGCGCCTCGTGAACATTGCACCAAGCACTATGAGAGAGAACGCAGGAGCATCGCTCGCGATGATCCTAATGATAGTCGTTGCCTCGCGCGCTCGGTGCAAATTCTGCGCCGCTTGCAAAGAAAAGAACAAGAATATCGGCAGTGGAAGAGAGAGAGAGAGAGAGAGAGAGAGAGAGAGAGAGAGAGAGAGAGAGAGAGAGAGAGAGAGAGAGAGAGAGAGAGAGAGAGAGAGAGAGAGAGAGAGAGAGAGAGAGAGAGAGAGAGAGAGAGAGAGAGAGAGAGAGAGAGAGAGAGAGAGAGAGAGAGAGAGAGAGAGAGAGGAGAGGGAGAGAGAGAGAGAGAGAGAGAGCGAGAGAATGATGCGAAATGCAATGAGGCAGAGAAAAATGAACGCATCTCTCTTCGTCTTGCGAGCTGCAATTACGGAATCGACAAGTTCCCTCGGTATAACACACACTGACAAGTGCACAGACATGAGCGTCTCCTCTTCCGTGCCTCCTCTTCTGTGATGAGTGCGACGTCACTGGTGTTAACGAGACATTCACCACTTCCTCAGGTTCAACATCTTACAAGAAACGAATTTATTTGAATTGAATTAAAAAGAATATAAAAATTATCAAATTTTTTTATTTGAACTTAAAAAAAAAATTATTTTAATGAAATACAAATGATGGGAATTGGATTTAAAAAAAAAAAAATGGAATTAACTACAATTGATTTGATTACAAATATATTTTGTAAAATTTCAATCTCATCCGAAATTTGAAACCTTATATTTGGGTAAAATTCCAATTAATATGATATTGTGCTGTTGAAAAATGAAATCAATAGATATACGAAAAAATTTGTCAGTAATGATTTTTTCTGAGCTATCAGACATTGCATCCATTGCATGGACGTTCAAATAACACATTGAATAATTTGTACGCTAAATTTCAATGAATTTTTAATTAAATTATTGTACGCAATCTTAATTTAAGCGACAATTTTTTTTTTTTCAACTAATAATAGTAATGTAATTCAATTTAATTTTATTTAATAGAAAATTATTGTAATCAAATTGTATACTTGGATTAAAAACAGAAAAACCTTCAAATATGCTCTATTTTCGGCACATTTTTCTCATTGTCGATTAAACGATTTTTCATGCACACGATCGAGTCTCGAATTACCGGTATTGAACGACACAAGACACATGTTCTCCAATTTAATATTTACGAGGATATAATTAATCACACTCGGGCGAAATGTATTGCCTGCACTCGCGGTGTAAAATATAGATCCACTCGATTTCGTATCTTCTCATCCCTGCTCGCCTTCACTCGGGCAAAAATCTTTCTTTATTCTTCTCAGCACAGATAAATTCAGCGATCGAGAGTGAGTGAATGGGTGAGTGAGAGAGAGAGAGAGAGAGAGAGAGCTGGCTTGTGTGCCACGCCGATCGAGAATCATAAACAACCATTAACTGGGTGTTACGGTCAGATGTGATCCCCCGTTGCCCAGTTGATCGTAAGTAGGTGTTAAAGTTTGTGTGGGAGTAAATCGTGCCTGGTTCTCATGGTGAAGCTTGTACACACATATTATATAGACGCTTATATATAGTATGTGTGTGTATGGAGTATGAAGTGTACAGGATGTATATATAAACATGTATTATATACATATAAGAGAGTTTAAAACCCTATAAGTATGTTGTTTGTGGGCGCCCTCTCGGTCAGTATGGAAAAATTGGTAACGACCGCAAGGGTCCAGCTTTTGACCCACGTATAATCCAATCATCACTATACTTTCGTTTTGTAACTTATTAGTCATAATCGTCCTATATACTTTTCTCCTTTTTTTTTTATGTAAATGACACCGGAAAATATTATTTTACTGGACGATTCGTAGAATGTTAAGAAATATTACTCAAAAAGAAAATGAAAAATCCAATGACTTCTAGATTGTTTTTAAAAATGATAGTTTAATTTTGTAGAAAATTTTTCGTATTTTTTCCTTCATTTGTTTTTCATTAAAAAAATTTTGGTCAATTATTATGCTCCTCCAACTTTTTCGTTGAATCTGCGCTAATTTTTGATATGTACTTGATAAAAAACTGGGTATATAGTAATAAATATTGAGTGAGTAAATAATTAGTTAAAAAGTCTTTAGTGGTTCACATTTATTTACTCATTATTTCGAATAATTAAAGTGTCTTGTTGACATTTTTTTTATTATTCGTTAGACTGTTATAAATTGAGAAAATAAACCTTTAAATTTAAATATTTTTTTTTCATTGACATCTTGGTCTAAATAAATCGAATTGCGATAAATCATTTATCTAGCTATAAAATATCCTCGATATTTTTAATCTTGCTGTAATGGCTGCAGGATAAAGGCCTGCATTTCTCGTTGCAACGTCTCGCTTTTCTTCGTTGGGACAGCAAAAGCCGATAAATATCTGATCTCAGCGCCGAGATGTCGTCTAAACTTTAACGCGAAACTTTCAGTGATAATAACGTGTATAATAAGGTCTTGTTATATATATATACATATATGCAACGAGAGATGCCTGTATCGAGTTTCGACCCCGGGAGTGCACCGTGCATAATATCGTCTACAAAATGGACCAAACCCAATAATTGGCCATTGAAGAAACCGTCCAATAATTTGGATTGTCTATCTTTCCCCTCGACTCATATCGTAGATCGTTGCCAACTGGCCAATAATTCTTTTCTGGCCAATTACTGAGCCATTACTAAACTTCCCATCTCGATAGGACATGAAGTGAGAGAGGGTAGCAGATAGGAGAAAATGCTCTTTGTTATATATATTCACGTTCGACAATTGCTATATAGATCGTGCATTTGTGTGTCGTTATACATTGTCTCTGGTTGTGCCACCTTTGAGGCAAACGATCACGATCGATCGTTCTCGATAACTAAAATACTCGACATCGTCACACGACTCTGTGGCGCCCCCTCGCAAAAACGAGAGTGAGAAACGCCGTTTATTCAGGCACGTGAAAGACGTAAAAAAAGGCTTCGAAAGAAAGGCAAAAAAAAAAAAGCCGAGGGCTATTGCTTTGATAGAAAATGAGAATTTAACGATTGTAAAAATCGGATCATTGTAAATAATAACAATAATAATGGGCAAGAATGATAATATATTTTATTGACGTGAGAGTTACAAGTGGGTTTAAATTTTCGTAACTCTCTTACTAATTGCACCATCTCTGCTTTCACATTACAATTAAATTATTATTAGAGAAAATTTAGTAAACAAAAATTAGCTGACAATTGTTGATTGTGTAATATACAGGTTAGATACGAATGAAAAATTACGTAGCAAAATTTTATAATTGTGCTTAGCTTAATTTTGCCAATTCCATTGAGCAAAACACACGTGAATTTTATCAATTTGAGAATAATATTCTGTGTGGAAAAACAATGAAAGAATAAAATTAAAAAAAATAAAAAAAAATTGGTACGCGAAAGACACGCGACCGTGTGATACAGACAAAGTTAATTTCTCACGAGTTACTCCTTTGCTTCTCTCTTTTTCTTTCGTTTATTCGCTCGACACTTTCCGGACTGTATGCGATGTAAATTCATAGACTCGCGTGTGTGTGTGTGTGCATCTCGAGTTGTCGCGTGTATGTGCATATGTAAGAGTTTCAATAGTTTAGAGTTTCGTCGATGTCCAAAAGAACGTTTGATGAAACGAGAGATGAAAACGCTGATAGGAAAAGAACACTTTTTTTCAATCATTCTTTTCTCTCTATTGCTCTTCCTTTTTTTTTCTATATTTCTCTTGTACTTGCGTGGATGCTGCACAAGAGACGACAGAGGAGAGTGGCCCGTGGGCGTGTATAACGGCTGGTCGAGCGCGGCGCTTTGGCATTAGCAAACGTGTAATTGAATTTACCGGAGAAATCGGTCAAGCCGCGTTATCTCTAGCGCAGAGCTAGCGCGCGAGGACGACACGCTTCGGGCGATCTTTCTCGCGCACGCGCACTATCGAATAGCACCACAGTTGTAAAACTTTATAAGTAATATATATATATATATATATATATATTAATACATCATGGAGTAACCCAACCCTCTCGTAAAACGGTACTTATTATACTTTTTCTTTTCTTACATTTTGTTTCTCGTGAAAAATTGGCAGTGTGCACTTTGAAAAGGTCACTGATATACCAGATACCACGTGTAGCAGAGAGAAACGGATGTAACTCGTGACTGCTTCGAGTCTCGTGCCACTCTCGACGAGAGGTACGATGCCATTTTATTTTGTGCAACAATTGTATTTTTTTTTTTTTTAATTGCATTTCTTTCGAAATATTCGGAAAAATAAGTAAGTGAAAATACGTTTTTTTTTTTTTTTTTTTAAATTAAGGATTAGTTGTCTTAATTCTTAAATTTTTAACAAACTTGTCATTATTTTAGATTAGAATGATTCATTGTCCATGTGATGGAAAGATTTTGAAGGCTACAGAAATTATATGACCGAGAGAAATTGACGTTCGAAAAAATAAAGCTGGAATTATCGAAGTATCGAGAAATAATGAACAAATTGCGATCTTATTCCAGTTACAGGCGCAATTTATTTATTTTTTCCTTCTAACAATATCATGAAATATCGAATGAGAGTAAAAACTCATTTGGCATTATTACGAATAGTTATTTTTTAAAATCAAAAGATCAGAATAAAAGAGTTCCCAATTATACGAAAAAAAAAAAATTATCATGTTAATTAACTCGAAAATTATATTGAAAATATTGTCTAATCATTTTTTTATGCGAATCATTCCCAGCTCTTTCTAAGAAAAGTACGTAGACGTATTAGAAAAAAAAAAAGAAGAAAAAAAAAACCTGTAAGCTGGACGTCGTGACAGGTGAAAAGATACGTTCACAGCGGGTGAGAAAAAAAATTTCTGATCAAGTGTCCACGAGTCCTCTCTTCCCGAGCGGTACTCAACGATATAGTATGAGGCTACAATAAGAGACTTACAAGTATATCCACACGTGTAACAACATCAACATATATATACGATATATCTTCGATCGGCGTTCTATCCTACTCGCTTCATGCAGTTCGAATATCTAGGTACATTATATACGGTATATATATATATATATATATATATATATATATACACATATATAAACATTAATGCTCCGGGGCATTCGGCATTCACGTGTGAATATTCACTCGGCCATCGGCTTATTTATCTACCGATCGAACTTTAAATTCGCTTCGAGAGAGTCGCACAAAAATCGCACAATCCATAAAATTCTCTCTCTCTCTCTCTCTCCTCTTCCCATAAACGTAAAACCATACAAATTGGCAGGGAATTAACGTGAAAATTCGTCGATTGAGTAGATTGACGCACATCAGAGACCGCAGACATCGCTCGCACCAAAGTCTCTCACGTCTGCCTTAAGTGCTCTTGCATACTTTTCCAATTTTATCTAAACTCTCAAACTGCCTCTCGCGATCCTCTCGCATTTCCCAACGAGCTAAACTCTCGATTGGATAATGTACGTCTAAAAATAAATAAAAATATTCCGTGCGTGCAAATCTCGATACGTAATCCATCAATTACGTGTGTAATTTCAATGGCCGCGGGGTAAACTTTCCGAGTTCGTCTAAAACGTTGATTTTGTTTTTTTTTTTTTCCTTTTTTTCGTTTTTTATTTATTTTGTGAAACGATTGCGTGACGCGAATCGCCAATTTCATGTGCACCGAATCGACTCTCTGTGTATAAAACAACGCCAGAGTACGCTGCGTGTGTCCATATAGATCGATTTGCAATCGATTTAAATCGACGGAGGGTGAAATAAGCTTACGCAACGCAAGCCAGTTATACATACACACATATATAGATTTGTACCCCACACTGTTAAAGTTGATCAACTGTATTATATATATATATATACATATATAGATAGTGTAGTAATTCTGTTGTTGGCCCAAGGCTTGCACTCGTTCAGTCTAAGCAAATAAACAAAAATCTTGAGAAAATAAAAATCGATTCCGGTTCAAAATATCGATTATCCATAACGGTGATCGAGTTCTGCGTTCCTTGTGGAACCCATGAAAAATCTCATTCACCCGCGACTTACTCATTTATACCGCTATACGTCCTCTCATTACACCGTTATAACATATTTGTCGATGTCACGAGGCAAAACGCGTAAATCTACAATCGCATTCTAAATATAAATTATTCAACGTGTAGAAATATGATTTTTGATATGCCCTTTTAACTGTTATTATTAATAGTCAATCTTGATTTATTGCACTTGCAGAAATTTTATTAGTATTTATGCATCATTTCTATGCAGTTGACTGATCGATTTTCTGATCGAGGATGTAACACTATAATTACATTTCCCATAGATTAAAGTAAATTCGTCATACAGTGTCAGCCAGAGAATTGTCGTGTATTGTGGGCAACTTAAAAATTGCTTTTTTTTATTGGTTTCTAGAAATTCAAGTTTTCTTTTTGCCAGAGAATGACTCTAGTCATTCAAAGGAGCATTTGATTTCCGAAAAAATATACTTTCATCCTCACTCAAGACAATTCAACAACTTTAATTATCTTGATGAGAAACTTGAATAAGTGTTGACGCAGATGGTCAATTTAAGGTGAAAAGCTCCAGGTGTGATCGCGTCCATTTTTTTTTGTTTTCAAAAAGATTTATTTTGCATCGTGAAGCGATATCTCTTGACTGGAGCTGTGGGGTTGACTCCTTGTGAGTGCGTGTACAAAAAAAAACAGCGGAGTGCATTCAAGTTTAAAGATAATACGTATGTTTCGTACGATGTGTAGTGTGCATTATAGCATGAGGAGCCCTGTAGGTATTATCGCTGTGGATGGGTGACGACGCGTATCATCAATCACAACGTCGTATTTGCCGTTCGTCATGCTTTCTTGGCATTAGCCTACATGCTGGACATTATCATGTACGCATGTAGGATATAAAACTACTTAAAAAAAAAAAATATATATATATATATATAGTACAGATGGAGTATAAGTGGGGTATAAGCGTCACGCTGAGAGCGCCAAATAAGACAGTAAAGACCGGTGAAGAAATATGTAGAAGCACATATCAATAACTAATTTCTATGTTGCCGATGAAATAATGCCGATTTCTATCGATTTTTTTGACCGTTATTTTGAAAAAAAATGTTTCTCTCTTCGTTCGGTCTATATTTCCATTGAAAGAAAAAAAAAAACGGTGATATTTTTAATCAAAAGAACATTATTAGTATTTTAATATATTTCACCCACTTATGTATTTTCGTAGCTTGCGGTTCGTTCAAACTATATATGTATTGAATTGAAAATTAATTCTCTCTGATTTAAAAATGGAAAAAAAAATCGTGTACACAAAATGGGGGGCTTAAGTAATTACCAGTTGTTGGCGAATGACTAATTTCACAATTAATTTCATTGCTTATGACTTATATTTAATTTGTCTAGAAAAAGTGTTAAATTTTCCACTGGATTAACGGAAATATTGCTATTATGATGGAAGGATGAATTCTTGAAGTAATTACTTTGAAGTACATACACGTATGTTTTGTCGAAAGCGAGAAGAAAGGTCTCGCGTGCAAGGAGAGGCCAAGATAGCTGCATGTTACACTTGCATTTTGTACTTTTATATATATATATATATATATATATATATATATATATATATATATATATATAGCTGACGGTGCTTTACACGCCCGAAGTAATTACGCTGACTTGTCCTGGTCGTGGCTCTCACACAGAGACTAATAGTCCTCTCTTGGTTTGCGCGCGTGCGCAAAACGTTTCCTCGTGAATTGCACGAGTCTCAAAGCGCACAGGATATAGAAACGTTCATATATATATACATGTATGCTCGCGTTTGTGCGGAGAGAGTATCTCGTCTTTTCCTCCTCGGGAAGGAGAGAGAGAGAGAGAGAGAGGGAGGCTGGTAAAGAATCGACAGGCAGAGGAGGGGGGAGGAATGAGTATTATATCCGTATGTAGGGGAGTGGGCCCACTCGAGGTTCTTGCACCTCTGCGAGAAAATGTCCTTCGACTTCAGACCGGTTGATATTTCAGACTTTTAATGACACTATAGCGATACGAGACGTTTATATGTTGTTGAGGGGGGCAAAAAAAATCTCTGCGGAATGTCGAAGAGACTCATATTGTTGTTATAATAAGGTAGAGGATTATATTATTCGTGTTTTTTTTTTTTTTCATCGAACAGACAGTCAGGATTTGGTTAAACTGGCCTTTTACGTCTAGAAAATAAGAATGCCCACGCTCTGTATTCTCATTCGATCCAAACTCTCATTCCATCTCTTTTACTCTCTCGGACAAATATCTCCAGGCTATTCTCTCAAGTGGCTCTCTCGATGTCGCGGGAGCTTTTCCTAATGAACGATCGAACCAGCGTGAGCGCTCGTGCGTCCCACGCGAGAAAATTAGCAGAGGCCCGTGAAGGCCGCTGGGCGCAGCAGCAGCAGCAGCAGTAGTTGCTGCGTACAACAAGCAAACTTCAAGTGTCACGGACCGTGGCGTAAAAAGGACATTCGTGGGCATGGAGTCTCGCGTTTGCCATTACACGGAATGAAAATTAGACGGAATTGCGACAATTGTAGTTCGTTTAACTTCAATGGCTCATTACATGGGCAACGTTAACGGAAGAGCTTACACAATTGGTGTGAAAAATGTTGAATTTACCATGATCCAGCAGGGTTTTGACCTACCGGAGCTATAATTTTCTTGGGAGAAAACTAAACGTCAATTACAAATAGTTTATACCACACTTTGAGGATAATGGGACCACTTATAGACATTGTAAACATCATATATTATTTTCCAAGGATCTGCCGGATGAAATTATGATGGTATTTGATTTAAAATTCTTCCATCTTTAAACTGCGTGAGCGACTTCAGCAATTATCGCATTACAGCCTCGAACACTTCGAAAAACCTACAACATTTATACATGAAAAAGAAAAAAAGTCATTCCTCTTCGTTTGGTTCAACATTGATATTCCTCATCTCTCATCTCATAACGACGTACGAGAGCCACAATTTGCTGAAAGGAAAGTAAACGCCAATCACGTGTACTTTGCATTGCTTTGCGGGTAATTGTACCAATTAGGAATATTATAACGATCGTATTCGTTTTCAATAAATTTTTGATGCACTTCAAACATTTATGAATAATCCTCCCAGTTCTGTAACTACGTAAAGCACTTTTGCCATTAACGAATTACCGTTTCGAACATTTCGAAATGTTTACCATCATTCGTATTTTTTGCGAAATAAATCCAGCTCGGGCTTTCGTTCAACATATTCATGTTGTCCAGGTGAATCCCTTCGACCCCGAAGGAACGAATAAACAAAATCCTCCCAACCGCCATAGTCCTAGTGGATTTAGAGTCGCGATAAAGCCGGCGCTCGTAGATATCTCCGTAGCGAACCGGATGACAGTTACATACTGCCCTGGAGTCTGAAACTTTGTATATGCTAATGCGCGTGAGCGAAAGTGCCGTGAAAACTGGCCAAAGGTCTGACCGTCTCGTGTTGGCGCGAGGGAGACCCTAAACAGAAATTTCATCTCGCAAAAAGTTCTTTCAGCTTATCCGATAAAATCTTCGTTGCAGCTCGGCGGACCCTCCAAACCGGTCAAAAAATCTGGAGGCCCTCCAACGACGACGACGACGACGACGACGACGACGGGGCTGAGCTAAAAACGCCGAACGTCCTTGGGTCTCACTCGAGAGCAGTTTGATATCCTCCAAGATATACTAAAAGTTCTGGTGAATTGTATTTGAATATATTTAATATAAATGTGTGGATCTGGGAGACTCTCTCAGGTACTTTAGAAACGCGCACACCTTCCCATGCATTTATATATTCCAGGTGAATATGTTAAAGCTCTGCCGTGGTCAGTTGCCTCGTTCAATCTCGCGATCTTCTTGTATCGAGCGCCAACGGCGCTAAACCGGTCAAAGACGCGAAACGGGGAGAGTGGCCTCTCTTTATAGTGTTGTACGTCCATGTGTCCTTCGGAATCCCTGTTCCCGGTTTCTTCTCGGGTGTCCTTGCCGACTGCCGAGAGGACAAACTACCGTGGCGCTTCGATCCCATGGCAAAATCCATCGTCAAACCATCAAAGCTTCAAGAATTTTCTTCTGACTTTTGTTATTGAGATGATTATTTTGGCTTGATGAACAATCGAAGATGCTGGGTCAAGGAATTGTGACTCGTGACTATTTTTTCTTCAAAGAACTACGGGAATGAGCGATTGGTCTGTTTGAATTTTGAATTTGAAAGTCGGTTGGGTGACATCTGATTCTGTTAGCTGGACCAGTCATAGAACATCTTTAGTCAGAGAACATTTGACGAACATTGTTGATTGTCCTCTTCCAGATTCATCTTGTTTGTCTCTTTGCAATGATTGCGCTATTACAGTTTTAGGGACTTTGGTCCGAAAAACAAACATCGAAACTCTACGATTCACCTCACTTCACGATCATACAACTTTTCCACTGTCTTCCACATTTTAAGAGCATCGATTCCCAGTTTTATCGTTTACCCTCGCAAGATGGCACCCCAATCGCAGCAAAGATTCACCATCATTTTAACATTACTGCGCTGATTTCCATCTGATTTTAGTGACCTCACCGGCGTTAACTGGTCCATGACTTTTGACCTCTTCCATTTCCTTAAGAATCGTATCTCTCGGCCGTTCCTATGGCTCGATTAATGGCCCAACTAACTTGTGAGAAGTCACCATTCGTTACGAGCTGCAACCATCGACTTTTACTGGTGAACGATCGATGGTCACCTGTTGGAGGAGTTCTTGCCGTGCGTACGAGAGTCGTTCGTGGTTACCAGAGTCGAGTAAAGTCCTCATGAGTCATGAGAATTGTTCTCCGCCGGAGGCTGGACCGATTGCTCGATGATGGACTGGATCTCTCGGTTCTTTTGTGAGAAAGACCTTCCTTCATTGTCAGTGGTGTGTGCATAATCGCATCGTAAGTGCATCCATGGGTCTTTGCATTATACATTCAGATGTGGCAACCGAGTGTATACTCAAGCTGGCAGAATAAAATGGCTCCCTTTGATCGACGATCGGGGCAGGTAGACGCTGATAGAAGTTGCATGTCTTGCGATTTACTTCGCTTCGCTTCGACGGAGTTTGCCTTAGCGATTCTTCTCATCCTTTCCTTTGCCCATCCCTCATTCTCGTTTCACTTGCGCTGCGTACCCGCGTCTTCTCGAGAGTCCAACAAACCATTGAGGAGATCCAGCTGAGAGTGAGAGGACTTCAGGGGCTGGAGGAAGAGTTCTCTCGTACTCGTCGTACGTATCGCACCACACGTACCTTCAGCAGGAGGATGATGGCAAAAGTTCAAAGATCGCTCCGCGACTTGGACGACTCGTTCGATCACTCTTGTATTTTCTGCCAACCGATTCGCTGACGCACCGCGAGAGTCTTTCGCGATAAATCTCGAGAGTCAACTCCCCGAGAGCAAAATGTCTTGTGCCAAGCAATCTTGAATAGCTCTGGAACGTTCTGGCTGAACAATCGTTGAGTATGGATGGCGCATTATCGACACCGTGTACGAATGAGTGACGATGTTATAAACCGATCACATTTGAAATCATAACAGGGACACTTGAGATCAATTAAAATTGATTCTGAAGAAATTGGACTTGAAGAAAAAATTTCTCGTCGGTAATTTCATTACGTAAGCTCGAGATAAAAATTTTACCAGCTATGTACCACTCCCATCGTGCAAGAATTCGGATCTTCGATCGAAAATCTTTACCCGCGAAGACGTATTTCTGTACACGTGTTACCACAAATACCTCTCTGGGTTCGAAGATGCGGTTACATGCATAAATACTTCCTCTTAACGTTGTTTTTTTTCCTTGTCTTTATCTCACGAATGTATCCTCTCTCTCTCTCTCACTCTCTCGTATCGTTACACAGGCACGCGAGAAGAGCTTTCCATATGTTTTTGTTAGCTCCAATCCCATAGGGCAACGAGGAAGCTCAAGTGGCTTCTTCGAGCAGGATGAAAAGAGTCTGTCGGTATTACCAAGCTGAGAGCACACCCGATACCTTTGCCTGTCTATGTGTGTGTGTGTGTGTGTGTGTTTTGTGCACTCGCTCACCGCGAGCGCCTCTCTCGTTGAGATAATGTAATCTACACCAGGAGGAGAAGATTATGCATCCTGGCAGATCCACGAAGTAGATTCCAGGGGTGATCTATAGTCAACACAGGATCGTATAGGATCGAGCACGCGCTGTGCAGTTTGTGTGTATGAAAATCTGAAGGGTTTTACTTACATATACATATATATGTATATAGTGTATTCGTTAGAGAGGCGCTTATGTGAACATGCAAAGTTTGACTTCCGGTAATCAAATGAATTTTATCAATTCAGAATTAATTCAAGCCTTTTGTTTAGTTTAATTCCAAAAAGTTCAAGTGCAATAAAATGCAATACTTGTTTAAATCATTAATTTTGGCAATCAGCTAAATTTTTTCGATTTAATTTAATTATACATTGGAATGAAATTGATTATTTGTGACTGATGAACTCATCGGTTTGTTTAATTCAGCCATCTGGCCATTCCGCAATTTAACAATAAATATAATACTTCTCAGCCGGCAATGAGAGACATTTAATTAAAAAGGCCAACTGCAATATTCCCGGGTGGTATCAATATGTCAGTATCATGTTTTTCCATCGTTCCAGTATACACAAAACAAAACAAGCATTTCGCAAAAATTACAAGAGGGAGAAGGAGAGACCCTCAAAGAGATTGCAATATACAACATCGAGAGGATCACGAGAGTTTCGAGAGTTAGATACAAAAGAGATGGACAGAAGGCATCTCTGTACGTAAGTACAAAACTCTCGAGGAGCGTTTATGCGAAGCTCGGAATGATTGAAAGGTTGGTAGATGGAAATTTCTCAGGTCATCATCCGCGGGTGGTACCTATATAGACACTTCAATGGTGTGTATACAACACACTTTATCCTGCTCTATCACTCTCACATTGTAATGTATGATATGCACGTACACATTCGAGGCGAGCTCGTTCGAGGGTCTGCTCTTGCATTGCGTTCTCGAACGCTGAATGTTTATGAAGACGCGAGCGTGGGTGGAGTCAAGACTTTTGCCATCGGTAAATAAAGGAGATCGAGACGAATGGTCCTTGGCTGAAGGAAAGATACCTATAAATATATATGTATATGTCTATTTTTCTCTTTCTCACAGAGCTGTCGAGGGAGAACGAAGAAAACGTAACGAGAGTGATAGAGTGATAGCAAACACCAAGTGGGAGTTGGAACATGTCTTATATCTGGAACGGTCCAGTTCCCATAATACTTACGTCCTCCATCTTATAGCTGTGTGTAAATATAAAGCTACACACACACCCATATATATATATATATATATATATATATATATATATACACATATATGTATATATATATTTATATTTATATTTATAGCTCTATATGTGTCTATATCAACGTTCCCTTATTCTGCAAAGCACTCGTAGAAATATTTACTGCACAACGGAAATCGGCTTGGTGAATGTTTGTTGACTCGCGCGGATGAAACGAATTATCATGGGCGTGTCTGACTAACTTAATTTCGGGAACTTTCATTTTTCCTCATTCTTTCGCCAACTGGAGAGGGTTAAAGCAAAAAGCTAATATCTCCCTGGTGTTATAAGAGAGGCTGTGGCGAACCAAAGCCGCGCTTTCACCGCTCTATCCAATCACGAATATATAGTATATATGCATCCATCGTCGTTTGCATCGACGATGACGCAGACGACGACGACGACGACGACGACAACGCGTGCATATACTACGGTGTGGCCTGGGGGATGGCGGGTGGCATGGTGGAACGAGCGACGTCTGGAATCGGTCCAGGCAGATCTTTTCTCACAGTCCACCTTTTAGATAGATATATATATATATATATATATGTGTGTGTGTGTATATGGGCTAGGCTTGTCTATTGAACGCGTTGCAAATGTACGTATCTATACAATATATACATGTATATATATGTGTATATTTAATATATTGTACATACAGACAGCGTACAATGTTTTGCGTATGTAAGTACTTACGTTATGGCCGCTCTTCGTGCGACGAGAGACGAAGTCGCGGTCAGAAAATTGCCGATTCTCGTTAAGATAACGATAACCACGCTTGGGACGGCGTCGGCGTCGTATAAAGTTACTCTTTCACGTGAGGAAAGTGTGTGCAACAAGGCAGAGAGCAGCACGTACACGTTGAATACCAGAAGAAGTCTTTTACTTATAAACGTGTGCGCGTTTGGATTATTTTGCGCCCAGACGCTTCTCCCCCCTCATCCTCATCATCTTCTATATGTTACTGCACGAGTTCCATGAAATTTCGTTTTGTGATTTATTCATGAGCGATTTTATGTAATTTGGGATAAAGTAGCCGAACCGTTTTTTAATTAATTTTTTCAACATTAAAAGCGAAGATTTTTAATTGTGTAAAATTACGAATTCTTCTGTATTATAAACGTGTGTGAGCTTAGCTTATTTTGCGTAGAGATCTTCGTCATCTTCTATTTATTACACGTTAACCGTGTTTCAAAAAGCTTCGCTTTTACATCCCTGTATGGGCAAATTTGTGTAATTTTGGGTATCATGCATCTCGACCATTTTTTTAAACATTTTTTCCTAGTATGAAAAAGGCGATTTTTATTATTAAAAAAATGACCATTTCTCCAAACGTTTGTGTGCTTAGCTCATTTTGCACATAGAAGCTTGTCACCCCGATCCACAAGTCGTCTTTCTATATATTACACATGTTCTAAGAACCTTCGATTTTGCATCCATATATGAACGATTTCGTTTAATTTTGGGCAACGACCATTTTGTAATTAATTTTTCAAAGTATGAAAAAGGCCATTTTTAATTTTGAAAAAATTATCATCAATGGTTAGAGATGATGATAATTTTCGCGAGATTAAATTTAGTAAACGAATAAATTAAGACTAAATGAATTGAGTAAATTTTTACTATATAAATAAATAAATAAATTATCAACTCGGTTTAGCTGCTGGCTCCATCTATAAATTCTGGCTACTTAGCTCTAAAATGTATATGTGAACAATTTTTATTATTTGTCTTTCCCAAAATTTCGATATGAATTTATCTCAAATAATTTCAATACATTTAATTATGAATTCGCATGGAACGGCCCATATATGTGTTGATTTGGACACCCGAGTGTTCAGAGAGTTCTAATATTACGGTAAACAAGCCCGAGCTACACATACTCGGTAAATCTCAAGTCACAGAGAATATAACGTAAAATAGCGAGACGAATTGTTCGAATATATACGACGATTTATCTATTTTGCACGCTAAATCGTCTTGTTCAAGTCAAGTATAATGCAACAATGAGTGTACGCTAAGAATTTTTTGCGATCCTCGCACGAGCACAAAACTTTACCAGAGGACCTCTCAGGCCTTCTTTCTCTGGCCCTCAGGGCGAAAATGTCGTTTCCAAGTACCCTTTTATACATATATATATATATATATATGTACATATACAGCATTATCAAGTGTGCATATATAGCGAGCCCTGTAATCACGAGAGAGCTGCTCGTTTATCCAAGAGGATCATTAAGTTATTACTTCGATGATCGCGAGGATTATCGCGAATTCTTTTTCCCTCGTAGACTCGTCACTTCGTAGACACATGTGTGGAAGATTAACCAAGAATTTTCCTCGAGCTTTTCTCATGCTCGAGAAATTTCAATGTCTTTTTTTTTTTTTCTTTCGCGTGGATGATTTAAAATGATCGAAGCAATTTATTCCCTGCAACGAAAAGGTCCAAGATGAGTTCCGCTTTCGGTCTGTGTAACGTACCTCACCTTTAGATAAATTGTAGCTTTTTCTTTTATCTCTCGTCTTCTCATTCTCGACAAACACGAGAGACTGATTTTTTTGTAATTTTCCTTATACAAAGTTACATATATTCCCGCTACAGACTATTGGCAATAGAGAGAGAGAGAGAGAGAGAGGAGGGAGAGATAACTGCCTCAATTAGTTATATGTGCACGCTGCTAATCGCGTCTGATACATATATATATATATATATATATATGATCTTGTGAGAAATGAAATCTTCTGGCATCTCATAGTCGTGCCTGGATACTCGGCTAAGCAATTAATAATCCGGTTATCGTGTCCCCTGACGATTTATCCAATTGCTCGGGACTATTTAATTATTCAAAGATCCGTTACGTTTAGCTGCTCACTTGGTAAACTCAACTACTTTTAATCCATGTATATATATATATATATATATAGACGAATTTACGTGCAATTCTGCAACTAAACATCTACTAAACGTAACTCTCGAACTCGCTCACAAATGTCCAGCATTAATGTACTACTATATATATATATGAGACATTAGTACATACAGAATTTCAGGAGGAGATACGAGAGAGAGAGAGAGAGAGAGAGAGAGAAAAAAGTTGGACACTCGTTAACGGTACATATCAGAGAGACCGAACGATTTTAACACCGCGATGAGACACGAATTTATACGAACTTACGCACATACGAACTCACCATACGATTAAGTGTGTACAGCGTCAACCTTTATAGCCAAAATATATATATATATATTGTGTGTGTATGCTATGTATGTTTCTATATGTATATATGTGTGTAGCTATCACATCCTCGCTCGGTTGCACACCGAGACTCTTTAATACCAGTGGGCGTTACCGAGGGAGGTCCACATACTGGAATTAATTTATTAGCAGCTCGCTATTATCCGTTACTTAATTCCTCCTCACTGTTTCAGTAGTATCCTCACTCTCCATTGCGATATACACATTGATGGATTTAATGCGCAGTAGGACGAGGTGGGAGTAATGATTTAACACTCTAGATGCTTTTTAATTTATCCATTTTGTATTCTAATGAAAAAAATAGATTATTTTTTTGATCATTCTTTATAGAATTTTTATGGATTTTGGTCTTGGAGATTCGTAATTAGTGGAAAAAGCAGATCGATATTTGCCAATAAATTTGAGATTTTTTTTTTTTCAATTTGGCCAAAATGAAATTCATTTACCAGAATAATTGTAATTTTGCTTCCCTCTGGATTTGTTATTCCACTTCGTGCTCGTTTTCTTAGGCAATCGTTCAAGCTTCAAAATATAATTTGGTTTATCAGCCTCCGATTTTATTCCAAATTTTCAGCAGTTTTTTAAACTTCGCCATCGATCTTTCCCATTTTTATTCAGTGAGTGATTTTCAAAGTGCTCTCATGGCTATCGAAATATGAAGATTGTTAAACAATAATTAATGGATCATGAAGTTTTGTGATATGGCACAGAAAAGCCCATATAGGATGAAGTTTGTTGCAGGAATATTGGAATCGCGATCTCTAGCTCACGAATCAAGTAACAGTGTCGTTATAATCGATATAGCAACGCCTCTGTTACACGTATATATACGCGATTCGATCGATTTCTCGAGTGATTAGAAGAGCGAAAGGGGTTGGGGGAGATCGAGAGGTGGAGACAGCTGTGGTGTAAAGTATTTGCTAATTAGGTCTCGGCAAGCTCGTATTCGCTTTACGGTATGCGAATCGAGTGTTCTTGACTTCTATATATATATATATGTATATATATATATTTATATATATATATATATATATATATATATATTTATATATATATACATCGCGTGATTAATCCAATAGTTCGACCACTGCACGGAGAGCACCTTTATAGGCTGATTGAATTCACGATAGTGAGCTTCGTGACGTGTTGAAGCAATTAATATCAATCCTTTATACGAATTCATTAATTTTCAATGTTTATACAGATACGTTCATGACACACATGTGGAGAGATAGTGACAGATACTCATTGAACGACTTCGTGTCATTCTTCAACACGATTTACATTTGTACATTTGGTATTCGATGTAAAGTATCAGATAATTTATAAAATATTTACACGAGATTAAATTTCATACATTTAAAATATTTATTCAATTGACATGACACTTGAGTCAATGACTGAATGATTTTATTCAAAGTTGATTCCATCTGTTTGAGCAAATTATCGTACCAATTCTTTGTGATCGAAACAAAGTTTTATTATATGTAAATTTTTTTTTTACCCATAAAATTTTTTCAATTTTGCATTCTATTATTAACTTTTCTCATTTCTCATGTTATCCCATTGCCGAAGAACAATTAAGAGGATTCATTAAAATATTACCGAGCACGAATCATTATGAAATAATGAATTTCATAATTTTCATTATGAATTAAAACACCTCTGTGCGGTTCCGCCTTTTGCCATGACAAATTCTTTCTCTTTCTCTCTCTCTTTTTCATTAGGAGGCAGAAAGTCACCAGTCTCGAATGACGGATGAAATAAAAGCTGCAACGAGCGCGCGAGCGCGTCTATCCTAATGAAAGGTCGCGTTGTGCCCAAGCATGCTTAACCTGTCCTTGTACCCATCGTCATGAGAAAGAGTACTTTGATCTCTCCCCACAATTTTTTCATCTTTAATACTTAAATCTCCCTCCCACCCCTTCGTCCACTTTAATACTTGGATCTCCCTCATCTCTTTTTTTCCTCTTGAGTACGCGGGGGTCGGGGTCGCCGATGATCGAGCGAGCGTGCCGCCATCGCCGCGAGGGTGTGGGAACCGTGGGATATTTTCTCTTGCCCATGAGATCAATCGGGGGACCCCCCATGCACGATTCAGTCATCCGAGTGTACTCTCGTGGCGTGGACGTCAACACTTTTGTGCCCACAATCGAGCAATGTAATCGAGTGGGACGAATATGGGTTTGAATTGCAATATCAGCAATAGAACAATTATCAATTCATTTATTATTATTATGATTATTATTATTATAGAAAATAAAAATAAAAAAAATTCTGAATTTTTTGAAAGTCTCGAATGATGAAAGAGGATCAGGAAGTCACCATAAAATTATAAATTTTCTATTCTGGTGACGTTTTTTTTTTGCACAAATTGTGTTTTTTTTTTTTTTTTATCAATGCTAGATCCTTTTTATTGGTTTTTTTTTGCGTATAAACTCCATGAAGGGATGCACAAAGGGATCACAAACTTTTAGCTCGGAGGATTTTTTAACTTACGAGGAGAATGAGAAAATCATTTTTCGCGCGGGCGCGTTTGCGAGTCATGGCAATTTGCATGGGTTACCCCATCACGATTTACTATACGGTTATACATTCTGTATATAAATGTGTATGCGTGTATGTGTGTGTGTATGTGTATGATGAATTTATACCCTGAAGGGAAAAGAGCGACGCGGATCTCTGAGCTCGCGCCGCCGATGAAAAGAGGGACAAGCACTCACGTCGGTTTCCCGGAGGCTTCTCTTACTCTCTGTACGCCGTACACACGAAACCATTGCCAACATATATATATATATATATAGTCGTCGTTGTCTTCTTCTTTGGTCCTTTTATCCTCTCGAATAGATGGGAAAATCGTTGTCTGGCAACAACGATGACTATACGCGTATATACATGTACATATGCGCTTGGTATGCATTTCATGTACACATATACTCACTCGTACATACGTTAGTACGTGTGATCGAGCGTGAGAGACTCATTTCGAGGACGCGCCATGAAGATTCGCGACTCTTCTCGACCGATGTCGAGCTTGAATTTTGCCCCCAGGGGCCTAGACGAGAATTTTTTTGTTCGTTGACTCCTTGCAATTTCTTCACCTTTGACATTGCACAATCGAGCGTGAAAAAAAACTTAACCCTCGGGAAACCGGAATTTTATGATGAATATTAAAACAAAATTATATTCCAAATTACCAGCCTCTCAAATTAAGGAATGTAAATTTTGAAAAGTACGAAAAATTTCTCGAGTAATTCAGTCTCCCTATGAATATGTGGGAGACTCATCGCGATAGACCGCTGAGAGAATATACATTTTATTTTAAATTGTTGTGGCTGTCAAAAAGAGTATTTTTTATTTCTTACTTAGTATTTTTTCATATTCTTGTATCGTTGAATTTTAATTTTACATACGTTAACTTCAGACAGCTAAATTTTTTTATCTTGGTAATTCCGTCTTTATATAGGATCCTCGAAAATTCGTTTCAGTGTATTGCCATAGGAAGTGATATTAATCGGCAGTCAAGACAATATGAATTAAAAAAATATTCCTGTCATCTTTTATTTGCATTATTCGTCGCAAGAATTGTAATTTGTCAATGTCGACGTTATATCTATATAGGAAAATTTTGTATTATAACGTAGAATTACGTGACTCATAATATATATTGTAAATATAATATCCAAAGGAGCACGTGAGAGTTGAGATTTTGTTTCGAGGACGAGAACCCAGCCCCGGAGGCCAGTGGCAAACTCCACAGCGGGGCACACGTTGTGTTTGCCATAAAGCTTGCTTTTGTATCTATCCCCACGAATCAGAGATATATCAAGGGATATGAGTATGAAACTTTGACGTCCAACGAACGTTATATACCCCCAACGTGTCTAAACACTCTTAGCGTCTCGTAAATTTATACTCGACAGTTTATCTATGCTGTCTCGTTTGCCTCTCCGCAAAACGCCTAGATATATATACACACACACACACATATATATATATATATATATATATATATGTATATATGCCCTACGTGTAGTTACGATATATATGCAAGATGTATTATACGCGATGTAACATAACCAAGCAATGCGAGGATTTCTAAAGTTAACAACACTGCCACAATCTTATTCTCTCGTTGTGAACGCTACAGATGCATCAAATACGACGATGAGTTATGTGTGAAAGAAATCCCAACGAAAGAACGAAGTAAAATTTTAACTATTTGTTATTTATATCTCGTTATATTATATACAGAAATGGGCGAATGAAAAATAATTCGAGACGATTTTTTTTAGGAGACTTCATGTAATTTTTGTGAAGAAATGCATTCGAGATAGCAAAATTATTTCGGCAGAAAATATTTTATGTTTTTTCGTCCAGTATGTGTCAAAATTTATCTCAAATCATCCTTGATTATTTAAAAAAAAAACGTATAAATTATTTTTACCTTTATTAGCTTCGTAAAGTTTTCTACTGAAAATTTCGTATTCCCAATTTTTCAATCGAGTGAATTTTTTTTTTTTCTAAACAAACTTTCTAATTTCTCGTCTCGTTTCCGTTAAATGTAGCCTGTCGCAAAATCTTTGTTTCATCTATACTAAAATATTGCATTTTAGTTATGCACAAACGAGGATGATGGACGCCGCGTGTTCTTTATCATAAAAGCGTGAGATACTCGATACTGCAGCTTCCCAATAAAAGTAAGGAAAAAGATAGAAAATGAGGTAGAAGAGCCTGCAGAGAGAGAGGGAGAGAGAGAGAGAGAGGGAGAGAGAGAGAGAGAGAGAGAGATAGATAGAGCTTCTTCCCGTCGAAGCTTGAAAGATAGGAAAATACGAGAAGATCGTACCGCGAGTATTATAAGAACCTCTCATTCGATGTTGGGGCTTGTCCAGTCAAGCTTCTCAAGTACCCCATAGCATCTCGTGAAAGGAGCCCGTAGAGCGCGGCGCAGCGAGTCTCTTTCCTATCTTTACGAGCATCGCTAGAGCTCCGAGAGAGCGCGTGCTAACATTGAACAGCTCGTCCAGATCTGATATTTTAAAAAAAGATTTAAAAAAAAAATGGACTTGCCGGAGGAATCCGCATCAACGGGGGCTCAATAGAATCTTGGCAACCCCCTTAAGAAAATCTCCCTCAGGGCACTTCTCAAGCCGGATAATATAATATTAATATTTAAAAAAATAGTAAAAAAAAAAAAATGGACTTGCCGAAGGAAATCCGCATCAACCAGAGCTCAATAGAATCTTGGCAAACCCCTTAAGCAAAATTTCCCTCAGGGCACTTCTCAAGTCAGAGAATGTAATATCAACAATTTTTCCTGAATACATCAAAGGATCATTTATCCCGTTCGTATATGCTATAAAATTATGTTCATCTCTATGTACACGTGTACGAATAATTCTCAACTAGTTCGCACATTCCTTTGTTTTTCTTCACGTTTAAGTGTCATAAAATCGCTTCCAACAAGTTAATTTACACCCTTTGGTGTACACCGCGTATATATTTTTAATGAGTTTTCGAATGGTTAAATAATATTTCTTTTTCGTTCGATAATTTAAATTATGTGGTAAAAAAATTGTGCTAAGTAAGGTGTTAGGTGTCACATTCCATACAACTTTTAATTTACGATATGTAAGTGCCGATTACGAAAGTTAAGTTTGAGCCGTGGCACAATTAAATTTCGCAATCACAAAAGAAGAATTTACTTCATCTTTTGTGCGTGCAAATTCGGCAAAAAAAAATTTGATTAAAGTGAATTTTAATCTGACGTTTGATAAGATTTGACTAATTCGTGAGTCCAGTGAACAACAAGACTCGCCATCACGAAAAAATCGTAATCGTATGATGGGTACAAATACAAGGGTGTAAACCATGAACGATTAAAAGTAAAAAGATATATATATATATATATATATATATATATATATATAATGAGATATGTAATATCTTCATTGTAGGTTTTAATCAATCACGAATTTCTGTATTTAATTTTGAATGGAATGTGAGAAAGTGATGATAAAACGTCGAGAGTTTGGTTTCGCCATCTCATACACGTGTAAAGAAAATCAAGCTGATAATAATAATAATAATAATAATAATCGGAGTTCAGAGGTGCGATATACGAGATTCCCAGGTGCTCGCTAGGGCGATTATTATGCACGGAAATGGCCAAGTGGTTGTCGCGCAGTTGCCACCATACGTGCTTACCGACTTAATCAATCTCACGGGAATGCAGCTACTGTCGTGCTTTCTTCCCCAGCCTCGTGATTTATGATGCTTCGCCTTTTATATATTTCCCTTTCACGATTTGCACATTTCTCACATTCTCACACCCTTTGAGTTGTCCGCGTATGGAAAGGATGTCACAGATTTCATATTATCAGTGGAGTGAAGATCAGTGGAGATTCGATTGTATCATATCTTGTTATTAATCATTAATAATTAATCGCGAAAATAATTAGTTTTATTATAAATATTTATTTTTATTTTGCATTATTGTGGCAATTTGATCGAATGAACAATTTTTTTCAAAAAATCTGTTTCTATTTAATCAATTATAACTTTTAAAAATCATTTAGAATGTAATTGTTTGATTTCCTAAATATTTTCCGATGCTATTTATACGTGGCCATTTTTATTTTTTAAGTGGGCCATTTTGACCAACTTAAAAAGTCCAAAGTCTTTAAATTGTCTACTGATTTTATTATCATGTATTTTCCCAGCACTAAGGCCACATCGAACAACCGATATCATTAAAATCCAAAAGAAAAAAGCTAATAAAAAAAAATCCGTTAATCTTAAAGTTTGTTGAGCCTCTGAGATTGATGCCCACGCTTCGTGCAGTAAAACACAAACGCATGAATAGAAAAACGTCACCTATACAAAACTCCACACGGGAGGCTGCGAGAGGAAAAAATGTGATGACAAGAGTACGACCGGACGTTGAGAGGACAATAAATATAGTAGGGAAGATGCGGGTGTGTTAAAACGTTACGACGCAAGACAGAGATAGAGATAGAGATAGAGAAAAAAACATCAGGAGCTGTTTCTGATGCTTGGGATGAACGAACCGGAAGACGTCGAAACGGTCAGCGAAAGACCCTGAAGGCGATATATATATACATATATATATAATATTACCCACGGGCCACGGTAAAGAAACGTTAGTTTATATTATAATAGTGTCGAGCATTATAAAGAGCCAGGGCGATGAGTTAAGGTGGTTGTCGAGTGTACTTGGGCGCGAGAGAGTCTGGACAAGCCGACCAATTACGTAGCTTTTACACACATGCATAACCGGGAAGTCTCGACTTTATAGTCTATCCAAAGCTCATCGGACATAACTTCGTAACAGTACGTGGCAATATTACTGT
Source organism: Dyspetes luteomarginatus (assembly GCA_963669185.1). NCBI lineage: Eukaryota > Metazoa > Arthropoda > Insecta > Hymenoptera > Ichneumonidae > Dyspetes > Dyspetes luteomarginatus. The sequence continues at coordinate 21,287,302 of OY769905.1, read as the reverse complement.
ATATATATTTTTGAGTTTGCATACACTTGAATATTCTGCACTCTCTTATATTCCTTATAATCGCGACGCTGCGGAGAGACACACCCCTTTGGCTATTTTATTTATGCTTATATGCCAACTGATTCACGCATTTCCGGCGACAAGTCTCTGATAAACGGAATCCGGGAAGTTTCTGGCGATGAATACAAGCAATTATATCGAGAAAAATTGATTTATTTGAATAAAATTTTTTTGTGATTAAAAAATTGTTCTATGCGAAACATGAAATAAAATGATAAAAATACAGATATAGAAAAAACACCCTTCGCAATAAAATAGTTAAATATTAAAAATTTATACTTAAAATTATAGTTTATGAAACAGTTTTATATAGCAAATAGTTAAATTGATGAAAAATCTAGTTGTACTTTAATTGTTGATTTGACACAATTTTTTTAACGTTAACTATAATTGTACTCATGGTAAAATGAAATACCGTTATAATTCACGAAGGGATGTGCGAAGCACCGGAAGTCCATCGAGTCAGAGTCTAACTCGAATTGAGTGAAGAATGAGCGGATGAGAAGTGAAAGAGAGTTATAAAGTGCTCGAACGACTTACCGCACATATTTATATACATAGAAAAGAGGAGAAGGTTCTTCGGGAGTGAGTACTCTCTTGCGCATACATGGCATTAGCATAAGGGCCATCAGGCTTCTCTCCCGACAAAGATGGGAAAAAGGGAATAAGATTCTTGATGGTGCTGGAAGACTCGAAGAACAATCTCAGGATTCGCGTGGGTGGAAGAATATACGAAGAAGAAGAAGAAGAAGAAGAAGAAGAGGAAGAAGAGAGCATAAAGAGGGAAAATAGAAAAGCACGTACGGGTGCATGAGTAGAGTCGAGGTGCATGAGTACTTCGGGACTACCTGATAAGCGACAACGTTTTCACGGTTGTACGTAGGCGCGCACATTGCAACGGGGACTCGAATATAATAATGGTCCAGTGTATGCAAAAAAAGAAAAAAATAATAAAAAACAAAAATCATGCCTCTGACAGCAGCAATATCGTCGATTTTCTCTCTCGTCTTTTCACTATAATACTTATTTTGCACATCTCCAACTCCCTCTATTGAATGCTAAACGTCGAAATGGCATATCGTAAATCGTAAAACTATCAAATATACGCCTTTCTGTATTTTAGCAGTTTGTATAGCGAACGGAGAGAATCTTGTTGTTTGTGCCAATTTTGCTCTCTCTCTCTCTCTCTGTCTCTCTCTGGCTCGTTTCCTCTTTGTCGAGTGTACGAGAACTCCATACATACATAAGCAACAAACGTGACGATAAAGTGCGTGGAAACCAGAGCGTATAGAGATAAGGAACGATAAGGGCATCGTTACGCTTATCCCTCGTACTTGGCGGAATTTAAGTAGTCGACCATTCCAGAATACTACACGAGATACACAACTGAATAACACCTTACATTGATCTCCATTGAGATATTATTTTATACAATATTAATTTATACCTCGAATATAAAAATCTTATAAAAGATTTTTTTGTTGCAATCCAATTTTATTTCGATGAAAGATAAATACATAATTTCGATAAGGTAAATAACTTGGATAAGATGCAAAATTGAATTAGCTCGGAAATAAAATTCTTTCGCAAATAAAAATGATGCAAATTTATTGACCATTTTATTTTTTGTTTTCGAGAAATAAATGTTTTTTTTAAGGCTAAGATTTATTCTTATCGCTGTGATAAACTTACCGAGACAGGTGATGGCGTGGTCAGCAGGCGGTCTGAGGACGTTCCTCGACCAGGCAGCCCTGAGTACCTCAAGGACGCATGGTGGTCCACCGACCATTAATACACCCGGTGATACGTGACCCTTGTACCTGAGTTGACGCGTAGCATCAACCAGGGCAGCGTTCCACCAGCACTTTGAATTTGCTTCCAAAAAGCTCTGAAATATCAACATAATAAAAACATATAAATAAAATTGTTTTATTTCTAAATTCTCATCACGTAATATTTTTCGAGTCAGTCTGCCGTTTATATTATAGTTTTATCGTAGATTTCTTCGTTTTTTTTTTTTTCGTCGTGACGTGAGAAAACAGAAAATTCAGTAGCTTCTTGGCAACGTCGAGATTTTATAGGAGACATATATATATATATATATGTATATAGGAAGGGACGAAGTTGAATCCCAACGATTTAGCACACGTAAAATATGATGGCAGCACTAAGTGTTTACCCCTCTGGGGCTGTTTGAGAATACGAGGGTGTGTGAGGTAAGGGAAAAAGCGTCAGCCAGAAAACGAGCAAGAAGGTTTCCTCCCTTACATGCACCCTGTCTTATTCTCGCCATGGCCAAGTTCTTTGCCATTGAACGAACAGAGAGCCCAAGGAGGAGCAGTACGTATGTTTCTAACCCTCTGGCGTTTTTACGATTGGCATTACGGTAGGACGGTCTTTACCGACCCCCTCTACGATGAGGGTGAAAACCCCGCGGATGGACACCCTTTTTCTTCCGCTCTCTGTCACTCTCACTTGGATTCTGATAGAATGGTCCAACAAACACACTTTCCACGGTGTTATCGTCTCTCCCAAAAAGTTTTCTATTCCCTCTTTTTCACTCCTTGTTCACTTGACGAGCCTTGGGCTCTGGTAAAGCTTGGAATTAGGGCCAAATAGAGTCTGGTAAACTGTTTTATTATAAAGACTCATTTTTTTATTCAATTTTTGTAATTTCCTTTTAGTTTATCATTAATTACTTATAAAATGTTAAATAATAGAGTTCCTATCAATTGATTCATCGTATTTTATTTCATATTATTGGGGTGATAAAAATTTACGTGTCAGAGAATTATTTTTTTATGGCCTTTTTACAAAGAAGATTTTTTTTTTTTTTTTTAATGAAGTTTACACTCAATCGAAGGTTACAATAGAGCTCGTTGCCCATTAGATGCATCGATATCACACCATATGCATCCATCGTGAATGTATATAAAATTGTACAAAAAAAAGGAATCTCTGTGCTCTCGCAACACCTGCGGCTATACTGCGAGAAACGTGTGGGTAATTTAGCCACGTCCGCTCTGCTGAGACGAGTAAAAAAAACGAATGAAAGAAAAAACGAGGGTCGTTTAGCGATGGATGTAGTCTACGCGCTGCCTACGTTGATTGATGAGCGAATTGGAGGGAAAAAAGAGAGTTGGTCGTATATATCGATATGCAGAGTACAATGTGCTAGTTCCGATCGATACTTTACGTTTTCCGGATGCTCCAACACACACACACACATACATACACATGACGCACACACACATACACATGACAGACATGGCATAAACATGGCACACATATGATAAACACATGACGCACACACACATACACATGACAGACATGGCATAAACATGGCACAAATATGATAAACCATGACACAACATGGCACATCCCCATGGAGCACCCATACACATGTCACAAATACATACACATAACACGCATGGCACAAACATGGCACACACAGGGCATACACATGGCACAAATATGGCATAAACATGGCACAAACATGGTACATACATGACAAATACATTAAGTGCCGAATATGCCATAACGTTAATATTTACATTTTGTCTCAAATCGAGACAGAAAGTGATACATCTCTCGGAGATGTTATCACGGAAAACATGATCGTGTCTGGAGCGAAAGAGAGAGTGGGAACGTGTGTCTCGAGGAAAAGTGAAATATATCCGACATTGAATAACGAATTTTTTTAAGAAAAAAGAAAAATAACAATCAGACATGGAAAAATATTGCGGAAAAAGAGTCCGAGTATAGTTTATTGTATCCTGGGAATTTTCGTATTGCTTTAATCCATCAAATATACTTTTTCCCACATTTTATTTCTCGAATAAAATTCTTCTTCTCGTGTTCAGATACGGTCTTGACAAACTTCCGCAGGATTTATTTTTCCAAGCACGTACATATATGAAGAGACTATGTGGGAGGAACATGTAAGTAATAAGAGACGGAGGGAATAGCTGTGTCCGCAATGATTAGTTTCATTCCAACTACGTGCTCGAAAAACTTGGGAATTACCTCGAGTATTTTTTTCGCAGAATCCTGGAATTTGTTTTAGCTCGATAGCTGATAAAGTGATGACAAATTTGTAGTGAATTCATTGACCTCTTATTGCTTTCATCCTACAATATTTATATTATAATTATAAAACTATTAAACGATAAAAAAAAAATTCTATATGAAAATTTCAAAAGTGTTAATTTCTTACTATGAAATAAATTCACTAGTCATAGATTAGTCGTTAATAATAAAGGATCTGACGACAAAATTCTTTCTTAGTTTTATTTATCTAGCAGTCACCGAAAATATTTCTTAATTTTTTTTGTACAAAGAATTTTTTCTTCGTTCACGGGTAAAATTTTCGCTAAATTTCCAGTTGGAAATTTCGTGGACCATTCACGACTCATCCGCTTATAGTATACATATATAGATTTTTTTATGTACCCAGTGGGCCATTCGCGATTGCGTGAATCCACTACGATTCAGACTTAATGGCACGAGAAGCGCACGAGAGTCGAATTTTATTGCTCCTCGACACACATACAGACACCACCGATCGTGGAAGTTATATTCTGGAAGAAGAAGGCACGAAGGGCGAGAAAGTATATTTCAAACGTGTGTCAGGAGCAGAGACACAGACCAGAGTATAGTGTCGAGCGATAGAACGAGGGGACTTTGCGAATATATTCTGGTCGGATCGATAAGCCAAAGTCTCTCATGCGAGATACAGAGAAAGAGCTGCACTTTAATATTGCGAGGAAGTTTCCTTCGAGTTTTCTATTGTTGCATTTTTTTCTTTTATTTTTTACTTCTTTTTATTTCACTTCTAGAAACGGCTCCATTTTTTTTTTTTTTTTTAAGCTTCTAGGCCAAGAATGAAAGAAATAAAAGAATGAGGAGAGAAAGAAAGAGGATAAAAAAATAAAAGGGAGAGTCGTGCGAAAGTTTATGGTAGCGCGAATCGCTCGATAGTTCGCCAGGCACGTATAACGTTGCAAATATATATATGTATATATGTGTGAACCATTTCCTCACCGCACACGTCTGGCAATGAACTTGCATCGTTCTCTATAGCTCTGCATAGCATATACGCATATGATACGAACAGAGTATTGCCTGCACTGTCGACTACGAAGGGTATACATGTATAGTAGAATAAATATATATGTATATCCAGTCGCTGCATAGCCGCTAATTATTATGCAATATTCCCATGCGACGTGCTCTCACACATGCCCGATTACCCTTCAAGTAAAGTCTCTCGCACGAGCTCAGAGGGGCACTGGGAATAAAAGAAAGACTCGGTATGAATATATGTATATATATTTGCACATCGAGTTATTTGATATAATATATTCAATTTATAAACGGCACGCTTAAACGTTCATATCTATGGCCAATGAACTGAATTTTTCATTCAAGCAGTGGGAAATTCAATTGATGCAAATTAATGAATGCAATTCATTTTTTTTTCACTCGAGAAAACTCGTTATAATATTTAAATTCCGTCTTAAAGTTAATAAATTCCATTCTCTAGAGAGTAAATACCTTTATCAAGGTGTGGATTATATGCATTAACGACACTGTAAAGTTGTCACTTTTGTTCAGTACAATTTATTTAAAAAAAAGTAAGATCGACAGTCAGATGCCTAAATAGGTAAGCAAAAAAAAAAGGTTTTTTTTGTTTAGTTAACACAATTTAGCCGTTCTCAGATGTATGAATTAAAATAATTTTCTTCTCAGTATAATTGATTTAAGGTAATTAATGAATATTTTTTGCGATTACGAAATTTTTTATTAAAAGTATTGTTATACATCGCTATTAATAAAAATGTGACAAAAGACATCGTGACATCTGCCTAGATAATTAAATTAATGTTTCCCTTTGTTTTTTTTTAACGTAAACGAGGTCAACACTAATATATCGAAAAATCTGTAGCTATATATATTTGTGTAAAGAGCAGAGGAAGATGATAAAGCGAGTCGGTTGTTTCTCTCGTGAATTCCCGTACGCACTATTTGCCATTGACGATCGGCAGCCCTTAGGGGGTCTATACGAAGAGAGAGAGAGAGAGAGAGAGAGAGAGAGAGAGAGAGAAAGTGCAATAGGTAAGTACTTTTCGTTTCCTATATCTCTCTCTTGACTTCGCTGTTAAACGAAACGTGTACACCAACTTTAATCAACAACCAACCCTCGTGTGCTCGGGACCAAGAAAACAGAGAACTCCTTGCCTCGGACTTGTTCGCTGCTTCACGCTTCCACTACACTTTTGCCTTTGCAAACTAAGCGCGCTTACTCGCGTACGCACAGTTTGCCAGCCCCGAGCATAAATCACGATAACATAATTTATATGCTAATACGAGAATGGCCGGTCTCTGGCTGGAACGTGGGCAGAGCGAGTGTGCGTTTCCACCGTTCGAAACGCCGCCAGTTTGTTCGTTTAGTTGGCTATACGTATATATATATATATATATATATATATACGTGTATATATATATATATACAAGTATGGATGGCAGAAAAGCACGTACCTACTTTTACGGGCGATTCTACTGCGTCTCGATTTTCTATACAGCATTTACTACTTCACTTCTATACTGCAGTGCGGGCGGTTCTGCCCGAGAGTTTTGCCAGTGGTGCATTCCCGCATCTGCTCAGACATGCTCTTCCGCGGTCGCTCATCGACCGATCGAACGTTTTGCACGTCTGACCATTGCGTCTCGGCACGTCTTTATCTACTTTAACGGCACGAAAAATATTACGAGAATACTGAGCGAATTATCCAATCACCAATTGTGGAAGTTATGGAACGAGGAAGTTATGGTGAAAAATTAAAAAATGACAAAAAAATATTGCTGGAATGAAGTGGCATATTGTCAAACGATCGATGTTATTAAGGCGGTGAAGGTCGTTAAGGAGAAATTAAACTGAAGTCCCTGAATACGAATTTTTTGTTGTAGATTTGTGATGTGCATTTAAATTTACGAGGTTTCTCAACCGATTGAATCGTCCTGCACGTCTGACTGTGCTCGTGGGCACGACTTTATCTACTTCAACGATATGGAAAAACTTATGCAATATTCGGGAATTATTGATGGAAAAAATTGTGGATGAAAATATCGATGAAAAAATATTGCTAGAATGATTAATTGACTTTTTTCTCTTGAAGATTAAGGGAGGGAGGGGAGTTTAAGGGGAGACAAAACTAAAGTCTCTAAATTCAAAATGGGATTTAATTAAATGAATCTTTTTCGACCGATGGACAGTTTAGTCGGTCTGACCAATGAATTTCGTCACATCTTTATCTACTCTAATGCTGCGGAAAAGATTATGTGACAATCGGAAATTATTTACTGAAATAATTATCGATGGAAAAATTGATAAATATTGCTTGAAATAAAAAATAGAATGTGCAATTATCTACTTTAGTCTCTTTGACCTAATCAAGTAAGAAATATTGGCTTTAATATCTGAGATAAAATTTGGTCATTTTTTTGCGGTACAGGCTAGAAACATCCTGATAGTGATACTGTATAGTAAACGAAGTCGGAGTTAATTATACCAATTTTCGTTTAAACTATCAAGCTGGGGAAGAAATTGGAGCATTAATTAATATTTAATATTCAAATCAGTTTTCTGGGCAACGTGCATAAAAGGTTCAGACTATAAATTGTAAGTCTTGATGACTTCCTTTGCGCATCGAATCGAGCCAAAGGGGGTTGAAACGTTGTATAAAGTATTTCTCGTTCAATGACATCGTAAACTCGTCCCTGATATTCAACTTTCCCGCAGTCACCGCACGTGTACGTCGCAGCGGCGGTCGCAGATTTTTCGATCAATTATATATATATATATGTGTGTGTGTGTGTGTGTGTGTGTGTGTGTGTGTGCATGACTTGGTGAAAACCAATATAGAGCAGAATCGATAAAGAAGAGAGCAACGAAGGAGAAGCTGATGGCAAATATAAATAAAACTGAGTAGGGGGGAAAAGTCTTTCACTCTGGAGAGCGTGAGATGACGGATAAACGAGTTCTCACCGAGAGAGGGGTTAAAGCGAGAAACTCACGCACTGTGCGTGCAACTTTGCAACTTGTTCGCGATACGAACACTATTTTATACTTGTATATAACTCTGTATACAAGTATATGTGTATGTGATTTGTATGTATATAAACGTATATCGAGTTGATTTACCGACCCGACGAAGAGACGACGTCCTTCCTTGGCTCGCAGCAGCCGAGCCCATCGTTTTCCGGATAATGGCACGCCGGTAATTCTCTCTCTCTCTCTCTCCCTCTTATTTATTTTCTCTTCTATTGCTCTCATCTGCAGGGAGCTTCACCGACGACAGGCACACTAGGCCATACGATATGCTCTCACTCCCTTGTGAGAAAAGCTTTTCGTCCTTGTTTTTTCAAAATGGTCAATACTACCCCTGCTGTTTAGTCGTCGTTTAATCGCTGCATAAATAAATCTAAGTATCCTTGTACACAAGTCCCACATGATGGAGAAATAATATATGTAGCTGATGTAATCTACTCGTTTTTTCGTCACTGAGCTCGCCTCGGAGCGTTATTTATCGTATCGGAAGATGCAAATGGAAAAATTTCGAGGAATGTATAAATTGCATTATAAAATATATCACGCGAATAATAAACTTGAATTATAATCTGATTAAAATTAAAATTATAACTGTTCTTTTTATGATAAAAGTTGGCCAAGTTCAGCGAAAAAAACTTATCGAAATTTTAATCAGCCATGCAAACTAATAGACGCAATTAATTATTCAATTACTCCCTACAATTGCAATTATTCTCCAGTGCTAATTAACTGGAAATGGAGGATAAAAATTATCTGGCTGAGATATGGCAATTGCTTCTACACAGAGAGGCTGGATATGAGTTGCATTGAAGTAGAACGCAGACGTATAGATCGAGAAACAAAAAAAAAAAATCACAAGTTCCACGTGTACATATCATATACGGTATTATACACCCACGGTTTCTTGTGAAGAAAAAAAATATATATATAATAATAATATCTTGAGAACTGGAATTATTTAGAACATGCATTACTATCTTAACGAGGTTTCGTTATACGCTGCAAATGCGCAAAGGGTCGTTAAGAAAGATTCGATTTGCAAATGTGTCATGTCACACCCCGGTCATTGCTAAACTGGTACACATGATAAACAGCATTCACTGGTATGCTAAACAAAAAAGTTTCACAGAAGACAAAATCAGCCGCGACATGTTTATTATCAAATATCGTCTCGACTTTTGCTCGTGATAGAGAGACGAGTGAAAGTTCGACAATCAAAGAGTGGAAAGAATTACATCGTGACATATTTGCCTGTAATATTTTTAAGCGCTCTCCCTGCCCCTCTTTCGATCATTCGCGTTTTATCTCACGTTGCAGCTGTGAGAGAAGCCAAAGGACTCGAAATCGCGGTTTTGTCGAAGAACGACGAGAAAATCAGACCAGGAGATTCAAACTGAGATGACCAACCGATTGATACTGTATATATCCATCGTTCAACTTTAGAGAGGCATGTGAGCGATGCTTAAACGGACTCCATACGCCCTTTTAACGTTAGGTCCATCGATATTTATATATTTTAGCTGGCTGGTATTAGCTGGCGTTTGTGGGCGAAAGTCACGGAGCGGTTTTGGTCTCCTCGACAACGACAAACGAGGCGCGCGTGGTCGCTCCCACCATTCGAGTTACGCACCGAGAGTCGAAAGTCACTCTCGCGGAGAAGCTTTTTTTATCGCGACAACGCGACGGGATAGAGAGAGAGAGAGAGAGACAGAATGCGAAGGAAAACGAGCTATCGATTTGCACGTTTTATTTAAACTTCTTGCTCATTTATATAGATATATATATATATATATATATAGTTATACGATATTATGTATATTAATATCGTGAACGATAATTCACCTTTCACTACATCAACACGATCACAATCATTAGTTTACGTGTCATTTCATATTTATCCGTTCTAAAATACGTCATTTTATTATTTTACCAAATATTTTTTCATATTTTTCTGGTCCCATAATTTTTAACAATATTTTATTAAAAGTGGATAAATGAGATAAAATTATGTGAAAGTTCATATAAATGAGATAATTAATAATCGAATAAGTTTTTGTAGATTTTTTTCTGCAATCATTCTCTGTTCATGATTCGATGAAAGAAAAATATATTTTTTTTTCCTCCATCTGCCGATAAATCACTCAGAAATAACGGTATAAAAAAAAAATGACACTGGAATTAAATTGCTCGAGGCTAACGCAATGTATGTACGATATTCACGAGATTCTTCAATAGATTCATAATTCATATAGCTCACAAGTGCTGTTTTCAAACACTTTTTTTTTTTTTTTTTTTTATCATTGGTACGAGAATACTTGTAGAGTTCTCATCGCTTCTCTCTCATGGTTTACGGTAAACGAAGATAAAGGAGTCGTCCGCAGGGCTGCAGTTTGTTATGCGCTGTATATTATGCATACATAAGAGGGATTTTTGCATATGCCCCACCGAGGGATTATTTGCCCTCTCTGTAGGAAAATTCCACGTTCCTCGGAGGTGGAGACGCCTCTCTTATCTTTATGCATACACGTAGAGTACGAAGACCTCCAGTTCATTGCTTAAGTACACACATACGGACATATATTTGCAGATATAGAACCTGCTGCTGGTTCAGTAAAGTTTTTCTTCTCTTCTGGCATGAGAAACCGAGAATTCTACACTCAAGTACACTCGTAAATATCACGTATGCACAATTTATTGTATACATGGCATAAATATACCTCCTCTTTTGTCTGATGAATCGTGAATCAGCGAAAAATGGGCGGAAATAGAAATTCAATATTCTTGAAAAAGCAATAATTTAATATTATTCATAACGAAAGCTGAGCTAATTTTCATCGAATTAACAAATTCATTTTTAAGAAGAAGTCAACTAGAAGTTTTGTCAATATATTTATAGTACGAGATGGAGGACGTTCTGTCACATTGAATGGAAAGACAGTCGACGTTCCACAACATCCATAGTACGTCTCAACAGATAAGACCCTTCTCGTTAACGCGATATCGATCTTACAGGTCCTATCTGATTGCGAAGCAGTCGAGCAAACTATCCAGCCACCCTCGAACCTCATGCTGAGCACGTGCAGAGAGGGGAAAATGGGCTAAATTGACCCACGGGGTAAAATGAGACCGTCTGAAAAATCTAATTTTGATACATGCGAATATTGCACTTTGACACAAGCTACAACTCAGAAATGGTCAGTCCAATTTCAAAAATTCCAAAAATATATTTATTCCTCTTCAAATTCCTTAGAAGATCATATTTCTTAACAAAAATGTAACCATGAATATTGTCCTGAAATTTCTTATTTTATTATTTGTAACATTTATGGAAAATTTGCATTTTTTTAATAGTGTTCCATTTTGCCCCAGTTTTCCTTATATACATGGCGTATCTATTGGTTAGCAAACTTGTGAGCTTTCGTGGCCCGCGGGGACATCGAGATGCTTGGCAGCAAGAGAGCAAAGTCCGGCCTTCCGCATCGTGATAACGCGGCTTTATTGCATTTGGGAAACTACGGGCGCACGAAGAGCCTCGAGAGCCATACACACAGCAGAGATATTAGATATTGGCATTATTGCGCCACAGACTCATAGCACGGGGGAAATAAAAGGCCATTTAACCGTGACGATATGAGATCAAGAGAGCACCATAACAAAATGCTATATTTATTGAGAGCTTTACCCAGGTATACATAGCTATTGACATTTTATCACCAAATGGGTTTACCTCTCGTACAAAACTTTTCAATAATCTCGATTCTTTTTTTTTTTCTATCTTCACATTTGGTATTTAGTGCCTATGAGGCGATGGTCCATTACATACTTTTTATTTCTATGGATAAATATCCGGACGGGATATCGATTTTAAATGTTAGCACACACTCTCTATGAAGCAGATATTTTCTTATAGAATTTTTTCACATATATATATATTTTTTTCATTTTGATATATCCGATTACGCTTTATTAGGCGTAACTGGCGTACGTAATATCTTTGGCGTACACGTTTTGCAAGTCTGGCTGCGTTTACACGTGTCTTTATTTATATTCACGGAACGCATAAGTTTATCGAGCATGAAAGGAGAAACGAGTAAAAGAGCTATATATAAAATATAGTTCTTTATATATACATATATATATATATATATATGAAATATAGAGAGAGACGAATTAACTGTAAACGGCATTATACTTTATTGCTAACTCAAAGACGGGACTTTGAAACATTGAACGTTCGACTGAATGAGTTCCGTATTGTTTCCTCTTTCTCTTTTTAATTCTCCGCTAATCATCCTCTGTATTCCTCACTCTATGTTTAAGCTACACAGATAAAATATATTATTACCAGCAATTCGATACGAATTTCCGTCCGGATATATTTAACATACAGAGTCGACGCACAATTTTGCTCAACTCCTCTTCTCCGTGACATGTTTTGTAACGTTTGAAATATTCATGGAAAATACGAAATATTAATCGTCGATGGCTCATAAATTATCGACACCTGCTGGAAACGGTTCGTAAATCGTCGCAAGCTATACCGCCGCGTTTTGCGACTTAAACATTATGAAAAAGTTTGCTTAAAAATAGTGGAATAATTTTTTTTTTATCGTACAATTAATCTTAGCTTGGAAATTTTCACGAGACATTGTAAAATTTACGAGTTTGGCGTGAATTTATTTGCCAGTCGGGTCTTTGCTCTCCAAGCACGAGGCCCGATATATCGCACAGAGAAATAGGGCCAACAGCATTTTTTTTTTTTTTTTGGGTGACGTGAAAACTCAAGCTCGAGTTTTCTTTTGTCATGAATATTGAACGATTCAGCATCTATGCCTTGGGTGGCCTCTTTTCTTCTATTTTTCTTTCCCGTGTCAGGCACGGTGTTGAGGATCCACTCCCGATTAAGTGGATCCTCAACACCGTGCCTGACACGCGAAAGAAAAATAGCAGAAAAGAGGCCACCCAAGGCATAGATGCTTCATCGGGCCATGTGATCGCTTTCGGGAAGCCCACGAGTGCACTCTGTCCCTTAGAATACCGCGTTCCAGTTTCGATTGATTAATTTTTGGCTATAAAGGAGAGGAGTTGACAGAAATAGCATTATCGAGCCGAGTGGAGAGGAAAATAATAAAACTGTGTGAGAGAAATCTGCACGTTTGGTCATGGGTAATTTTTTTTTTAATCCTCGATTTCGTAACCGTTTAAAAGTACTTTTTATTGTATTTTCCAATCTTTTGAGATAGTTCCGTTAAAAGAATAGAATATTTTTTCAAAAATTTTATTTACACATTTCCTCAAATTTCCAAAAACTAACTTGATTCGTTTTTCATTTTAACCGTTCATAACGATCGTTTGATACTGGCCAACCTTACGTAAAAAATTCCACAATTCTCAATTACGAAATATCCCGATGAAAATAAGAAAGTTTCCATCAATAAAGTCTCAAGTTCAGATTCGAATCCATGAATCATCAACAGTCCTGGAAAATGGTATTTTACCAGACCGATAATAGTTTTCCGTCTACCCTTGAGTAAGACGAGGCGTACACGATGAAAACGCATTTGTTCTTGCCCGAATGATCCAAACGAGCTACCGGCGTTCACCGGCTTAGGAGTATCATTTGATTTGAAAAAAAAAAAAAAAAGTAATAGGAAACGAGAGGTTTAGATAATGGTAAGATATATATATATATATATATATATTAGGAAATAGTTGTGTAGAAAGACTATCTGTTATCCGGTTAGAGAGAGAGAGGGAGAGAGAGAGAGACTCGCTGTGAATTGCTCGTAATTCATTGTATTTCATTGCCGGGACTTTCCTCCTTTCTCTCTCGCCCGCGCTTTTAACGGTGTTGGTTAGAAAGAGTAATCATAAATGGACAGGCGCGTGTTACCACAGTTTTCTCTGGTTCAACGCGCTACAAAAGTATCTCTCTCTCTTTCTCTCCCTCTCTCTCTCTTTATACACTCATATATATATAAATATAGCTATATATATATATTTATCGTACAGACTCTTTTAGCTCGGCGTAGAGTGGTATAAAGTACCGATCGTACTAATGCGTCCCGGTGAGACTCGCTCAGCGCGTAATAAGATCGCGCGGAAAGGAGTCTCTCGGTTGGCTCCGACCGTCGTCGACAACACTTCGAACGACGAGTTTCATAATATCTCGTCGCGGCGTGCGGTATAATAGTTGCCCCGGCGATTCGTTTAACGATAGTGTGCTCGCCACTTGGGCCGAGAGACATAGAAGAAAAAAAGAGACGTAGCAAACGCACCAGACTCCAATGCTGGCGGCATTAAGTCCCAAAGAAATAACAGAAAGAGAAGAGAGAATCTCCGGCCCCCCTCTCCCGTCAAGAGACGAGAAACGATTGAGTGTTTTTGTCGCTGCCTTGTAAATTACCGCTTGGTATATATCCACGTAATACCCTCCGCAGACACTCAATGATGATCGTTTGTCGTAAAAACAACGAAAAAAATAAAACAAAACTGCAGATAAGAATGCTCGTAAATGCTCATAAAAAAACAAAAAGCGCTCTCGGTCATGAGGATCCATTATCGCATTGATCATCAACATAACGTACTCAGCGTAAATACGCTTCTCCATTCAATTTTGGAATGTTGGTTAATGCATTTTAAAAACACACTCTGTGAGCGTCACAAGCGTCAGTAGAAGAAAAAATCATAATGAGGATATTATCCTACCTGGAAGAGATTGTAGCCCTTATCGTACATCCACATCTCATCAGCCGGATGTTCCTTGGGACTCTCGTGCTGCTGTCCGGTGTTTAGCACATGGGTCGGTGGACCACGAGTGAGCTGTATCGCGATCGATCGTTGTAGCAGAAGCAAGCATCTCGTTGGTAATCCTGGACCACCGGGGCCCGTACCATCTCCAAGGATCGAGGCCATTTTCCGTGCTCGGTCCCCGAACCGGCCGTGCTCGCCACTTGCACTCTCCCGCCGCCTCTTTTCGCTGATGACTTCCTTCGCGAGCTCTAGAACTCTAGTCTAGACTCGCTCGGCTAACAGAAAATCACGGGAGGCAATTGCGCCGGCTGCATCATCACGTTCCGTCCACTGACGAGAGTTTTTCTGTCGGGAAAAACAAAGGAAAAAATAAAAATAAACATTTCAATCTCATATTCTTATGAAAGAAGTTCGTGCAACTTGAATTATAGCGAAGTAATATTTCCCGTGTTATGTTTGGGTTGTAAATGAGGAATAGGGGGAGTGCACCAGGACGCAGCATACCCGGAAGTTTCATAATTTCATCACGGAGTGTTCAGAGTTTGTTACCTCATGATTTTGTACCTATAAGCATCGAATTTTACTGACCAGACTAAGTAAAAACAGTTTCGAGATAGGGCGACTTGAGAGGAAACTTGTCCAAATACTCTTTGGATCGCGATACTTGTTGGAGGGAAAGTCTCGGTATATGCTGATTATAGTCATGCGTTTTGCTATAATCATGAGTAGGCTGGAGAACATAAGAATTTCAATGAAATCAGCCCAAGACCGGATGCGAATGTTGGATTATTCAATCTATACGAACCAGAATAATTATTTCTCAAAGTGTTCCACGCCTACCAATCGAGGAATATGGTGGAATTATTAGACCCATGTACGAGTTTACGGGTGTTTCTGTTGCCAATATATGATGGAGTTTGACGGTAATTAACACAAAACGCATTAGTCTCTGGCAAATCATACGTGATGGGCAGCGTTGATGGATTAGTGGATTGGAGAACTAATAAGAAATTGCACTGCCCAACCCAATCCAACCAGCTCTAATGCTAATTTCCTAGCGGCCACACACGCAGAGAGAACGAAAGAGAGAAAGAGAGAGAGAGAGAGGAAGAGCAGGGTGGAAAACTGGGGTGTGTCCATTTTAAGTGGATTGCCATTTGTCATTCTTTCAAGCGAACTTGAGTGCGAAAGAATTATTTTGTGGACATTTTCATGTTGTACATATACGTGACCCTCACACGTCAACAAGGCCAGGAAAATCAGCAGAATTCTCGCATACACTGAATCAGCCGTGTTGGGAACTCGCCGTTTCTCGTGCTGGTTCGTGTCACGTCTCAGCTTCATATTGTATCAAAACACCCGCAGTGCCAACACGTTCCGCACAAAGCATCTAATTGATTTATGTCCACCAGGGCTGTTCCTGGCTGTCCGACGATCGGCTCCGAAATGATGACTTCCTGTTCACGGATATTTGTTCGGGGAAAGACTCTCGCAGGATTATTTGCGGACGAATGTGACGAGTTCTTGGTAGAAAACGATCGATGCGGTCAGAGAGTGATGGGAATGTTGGGAATTTTGGACGATGAGGTGAATGAAACATCAGGAGATATTTTTTTGCACTACAAAGAAATATCGTATCGATTTTTCAATACGATCGAGAATGATTTCGACAAGAAATGTCGAAATCTTGATAATCATAGCTGATGTACATTCTTTTGATTCGATAGCTGACAAGATTCCCCGAACACAAAGTCAAAGACTATATAAAATTCTTCATGTCAGATTTGGCAAGATTTCGATCCTGTGGGACAAAATATTCCTCGATTGGAGCGATTATGTCTTGCTGTCAATGCTGTTACGAGTTATGTATTTTTTTTTAAGTGAACGAATTTTGTGGTTGAGATTTTTCTTCCCTTGTTTTTTTTTTTGCTTAGTTCAGGGTTTGCCAACTTTTCATAATTTAGAGGCAATTTCACTCTCCACAAACCGAGTCAACTGGAATTGCCAATTTTTGGCTTCTCTCTTTTTTGTTTGTTCATGGCTCAGTTATGTCTGTCATTTTTTTTTTGTCACTAATCCCATGGAGTTTCTGCGATATCTGACGACCAACGCGATACACACATGACAAGCCAAATGTTTTTTGTAATTTGCAATTTGCGAGCGTTAATTAAGGCTGGATCGACTCCAAGATATCTACCACGGTCGTGTTTGCCAATTTTTTTTTCTCGCATCGCCTCTCTCTTGTCTCTCCATCCCGATAGATAGAGTTGTCGAGCTAATTTATAGCCATCGGCCATGCTATATACCATCCAGCCCTTTCGCGCATGTTTCTCGTTCAAAGAGACACACGTGGTTGCAATTGCTTGTTGAATTTTTGACATGTGTCGAACGTGTCACGATAATTTCAACTCTCGATATTTCCAATACCGCAGCGTCGTCGTGATGTTTGATTAGGTGTTCGTGCGTGCGGAAGTGGGTCATCTGGTAATTAGAGAGTATGGATTCTTGCGACTGGAGAACACATACGCTACGTTATATTTGTTTTTTCTTTCCGTATCACTGAAATGTCTTGTTGTTTTTATCATTTTTTTAAATTGATTGATCCAGATTCTAGAAACGATCGATCCGTTGATGCCGCCCCAGTTTTAATGGAGAGGATATTGCTCTCAAAATTCAATAAGTTAACAAACATTGAGCGTTATTTAAAGAATTAGTTCGAACAATTATTGATTTTATATAGCACTCAAATTTTCAGTTTTAAGTTTTATTTAAATTTCGAACACCAAGCTCGAATTTCAAAACAAAAAATCGATCTCAATGCGTTTATCTTTCGCTCGTTTCAAACTCAAGTTACGAACTCACATTCTAATTTATGTTCCAAAATTCGGGATAAGCAACATCAAATACCTACACCCAATTATCCAAAAAAAATGTATGAATCTAATCCTAAAGTTTGACAGCGAGAAAATTTAAATTTGTTTCGTAAAATAAGTAATGATTGCCAACGAAAAATTCAAAATCGATTTATCCTTCGGATGGGGTCTTAACCTTCTTCAATTCCCGATCGATCGTGCACGCAAACACGAAGAGATCGATGAGGATTTCACCTTGTACCAGTTTATATATATATTTATATATATGTATATACCAAAGCCATATATACCAAAATATATATATATATATATAACAACCAAAGCGGCGGAAGTATATACAGCATCGGGGAAAAAGGACTTCCTGTCGCGTGACTCACGGCTGCTCTTTGCAAAAGCGATTGTTGTGTGTTTGTCGGAACGCGAGCGTCGAGGTCTCTCCTCGATCAGAGGAGAACGGCCCCGCTCTTTTGCGTTCAGAGCACAACATCATGCTTGCAATGGAGCTGCTGTAACTGCGCCTGGAGGATATAAAGAGGACGTGTTTCTCTCTCTCTCTCTCACACTCTTTTCTCCATGGCGCCGCCGTACGTCCCTGACCCTACCAGGCTGCGGTCACAGACTCGATCTCTGCGAACTCTCGGACGTTTTACACACGGCCGATTCTCCGAGCCCATGGAACAGCCTCACATCCAGTTATATATAACACAGAACTTTCGACAGAGTATAACTGAGAGAGAGAGAGAGAGAGGGAGAGAGAGAGAGAGAGAGAGAGAGAATGGTGCTTGAACTACCATCAGCCGATGAGTCAACTTCGTTGGCCACCCAGGACTGGCTTACATAAGCCTAAAATATTTTAACACTCGGCATTGCATTGAAACACAGCACACAGTTGTATAATTTGCCAGTCGAGCCATGACGAATTTTCGTGTATGGTCAGCGAGAAGTTTCAGGTGTAAATAAAAATGTCAAAGCCCGCCGAGTTTATCCTTGAAGAGAATTATAATTACGATGAGTCAACTGCATTATCCGGACATGCTTACACAATTTGAACTTAAACTTAATCTTTCATCGTGGAGGTCTAACAGAAAAATTAAATCAGCCTGGCTTTTAGCAGAGCAAACTTGACCACAAATTTGACCCTAGACAGGCAATGAAATTATATCTGAAAGCTGCTTTTCGACTATACATCTGTTTATTTTCCTTGGCACTTTATCAGATGTGTTACTGCTCAGTTTCTCCCCCAAAACGGTGGCTTGGCTGTTCCGGCCACACGCATTATTTTTCCACAAAGGGGGAAGGGAAAAAGGCATTGCCGAGGAAAAGAGAGTGCTATAGGGTACGATAACGAACCAGTAAGAGTCCATAAGACCGAAAGCGAGTGACAAAGATGGAAAGGAAAGATTACATTGGCCCAAGAAAATCCACATCTTGTTCTCACTATCCTCTTTGCTTCCATCCATACATCTTTGTCCTCTGGGATCGAGCGAGACTCTTCGTGGAAAGCTAAGCTAAACGACACTAAGATCTCATCTTTCCTTCGATATCCCCCAATCTCTGTTTTTCCTGTTTTTATGGCAATCGTTTTGCCTATCGATTTTCTCCCCGACGTGAGATAAAAAGCCTGGCAAAGTTCCACCTGGTTCACTCACAAGGACCGCTTAGACTCTCCTGAGAATCTTTTACATTTTCTTTTACATCGCACAGCGTATCATTTAAAGAAAAATGCAGCAATTTAAATGCATCGATTTCTTTTCTGCTCCTCTCTCTCTCTCTCTCTCTTCCTATACTCATACTTATTTTTCCCCGTTGTTTTTTTTTTCTTCCTGCTGTCATCGATGATATACAGAGACGGTTGTTTCGTGTGATTATTAAGTTTCTCGATATATTACGTCGAGAGTGTCTTGCAGATGTGAAATGTCGCAGTTGATGGTGAAACTATCTTGCTGGAATTGAGTCGTGTGTGTTGATGCTGGAGTGTATCTCGAGGTGTAGGGAGAGAAAGATGGAAACGGAGAGTTAGAGACACCACTGTAGAACGGTAATAATAACGCGCCAGCAAGATAAATGGAACCGGGTATATCTCGAATGTACTCTATATCAGAATCTAAATGCGGTATGTATATACAGGTATATAAAGCTCCCCTTTCTGCGATCTATCACCATCGGTGGAGTGCTCAGCTCGTAGAGACCAGTTGATCGGTAATCTTTGCAAGGAATTCTATTAATCCCGAGCTTGCGCGAATACGCCTCGTGTTCTCTCTCTCTCTCTCTCTCTCTCTCTCATGTGCACTCTGAGTGTATGTGTGTGTGTGTGTGTAGTTATAGATACGCCATATTGGTCCACAGAATCTCCGAAGTAAAACTACATCGCACACCATCTTACGTATCTCTCTCGTTTGAGCTTTCACCGTAGAAAGTGTACGTTGGTTACATATAGAACGACGACTTTACCACGACAACGACGATCGGGTAAGTACCTCGACGAGGCGATTGCACAGCTTGTCGTTACTACTTGGACAGGTATATCCAATACACGAGAGACAGCACGCAGGTACAACATCTCACGTATAGCCATAACTACTAATACATTTTATATTTTTGTGATGCATCACATGGACAACTGGAAAATGACTGTAGTCGATCAATGAGTCGATTGAATTTGATCAGTATGATTGCCTGACCCAGAAACTTTGAAGGCAAAACAGAGAAAATTGACTCAGGTGCTCTGAGTAACTTTTCAGCTGTGGCTGTGAATCCTTTATTATATTTCATTCATTTGATCGGTGTCCAGGAACATAAGAAGGCGGAAGGTCCTATAATGATTGACCGATGCATCGGTTCTCATTAAAGGAAAAACAGGGACGATTAAAATGGACTCAGCTGCTCTGAATACTTCTCATCTGGTCCTGTGAATCCTTAGTTGTGTTTTTCATTTTATTATGCTAGAAGACATATTAAAGGGAAGGTCCTACAATGGTTGACCGATTCATCGGTTCTCATTGAAGGCGAGGGAGGAAAAATTGAAATGAATTCAGGCGCTCTAAATAGTTTTCAGCTGGATCTACGAATCGTTAATTGCACCTCATTTGATTATTTTAGGAAAATCTTTCGTATGAAAGAAAAAGTCCTATAATGATCAACTGATTCATTGCTTCTTATTCGAGTCCCGAAAGAACCGAGAAATTCAATGAACTTCTGTCACTTGGAAACTTTCAGGGCAGGAGCACTTAAAAAAGCTGACATTGATCCAGATCTTGGTAAACGAATGGCTCTCTTGCTTGTCGTCATTAGCTTCGAGTGGCTTTTGGCATGAGCCTTTTAAAACTGGGCCACTCTCAGGAGCTCTCAAGTGAGTCTCGCAGTGATACGTAAGGCCCGGAAGAAAATACGGTCAATCTCATTCATTCGGACGTTAGTTACTCGATCGATGCTACGTGCGTGTGTTACGGACTTGTCAGGAAATTCACTGATGAATGCGAACGTACGTAAAAACGTTTTTGTTGTTGTTGTTGTTTTTTTTGTGTACACAAGGGGCAGCACAATGGGAAATTTCAACTGCCCAAGCAGAGGGAAGAGCGACGAGTAGTGACGAAGAGAAGTCTGCCACAGTGATACGCGTCATGGAGAATGCATCTCGCTGGGACCCCATAAGATAAGAGCAAAACTCGCATGAGAAACACGTCAAGTCAGTGCGTATATGCTTCGAGTGCGTGGGCGTAGCAAAAAGGTAGAATTTCTGCGTTTGCGTGGAAAAAGTAGGCCGAGAGTACTCAGCCTTAATATACATTTCTTGTCCACATCCTAAGTTCGCCATAATTTT
This sequence comes from Dyspetes luteomarginatus, assembly GCA_963669185.1. NCBI lineage: Eukaryota > Metazoa > Arthropoda > Insecta > Hymenoptera > Ichneumonidae > Dyspetes > Dyspetes luteomarginatus. Next base: position 21,265,686 of record OY769905.1, on the reverse strand, counting down.
ATAAACTACCTCCATGTTTATTGGCTAAGTCCAGAATAGTTGGGACACTTTTTGTTGATCAGTTGCAATTTTTTGGGTAATCTTGGCTGGGCTCTGAAGTTTACGAGAAGCGCTTTGTCCCCTTCCATCTCTCACGTGCAGAAATATTGCAATTCTCAGTAGTTAAACATTTCCAGAGTAAAATCAGATAAACTTTCTTAAAGTTATGGACCAGTTTGTGAAAAGATGGGACAGTTATTATCATGGAATTATTTCACTTCCAGGGTCCTCAATTCAATTTTAATCTTGTTATAATTTTTCAAACTGAACTAGAGACAATTGTTTAATGTTCTTCTCGTGTTTTCAGCCATCCAAGATCGAAATCTTAAGAATATCCCGAAAAAGGGTGTTATGATAAAACGATTTGTTCAAAAGATATCTGTCTCTTCTTTCCAGTCATCTCAACCCTAGAATTACCATATGCATGAAGTGAGAATTGTGTCAGAAAGAAAACCGTATAGATGTTTTTTTTCTGGCTTGATTCCAAACTTGGTAAAAATGTTATGGCTGCAAGTGCGATCGCAACTGCTCTATCTCATCTATACTGTCTCATCTATACTCCATCAGTGTCATCGCCTCTTTCTCTTCCCCTCGCTTTTTAAAATGATCATTAAATTTTGATGAGCCCTTTCAATCAAATCATATTAATTGCTATCCATATATTTATCTATCCTATAAATCTATCTATCTCTCGTTACGGTATGACTGGTGAATGCATGTGTGTGCATACATATAACCATATATCCATAAGTATAGCTTCATCGCTGCTATATTACTTTCTCCTGATTGAAGAAAAAAAAAAAAAAAACAACAAGGTTTCCGTTTTTATTTTTCTACGGTGTAACGGGTAATAATAATGTTGAGGATTGCAGTGTCATCAACAGCATCAAAACCTGAATTTTTAGTCACGTTTGAGATTTGTTGTTGGTTCAATCATATGGTCATAATTCATTCTCTATGACTAATGAACTGAAAACTGATCCTTTGGATGCAAAAGCATGTGCACTAAGAAAAAAATGAAAAAAAAAATGCAATATGATTTAGAGATTTTTTTTTCTCCCAAGGCTAAAATACTGACCCCATAAAAAAAACAGCGTAGGAATATGAAAATTCTGCCTTGACGTCTATATACCTCTCAAGGCAAACATAAAGTATTGTTTATTCTCGCATAAAATTCATAACACGGAAGCGTCGAAATCGAAAGATCACAATACTCTTCAACTTCTCAATATTTATGATCCCAACAAAACACTCCGATTCGCTTCCATATACTATAATCTTGAATTCTGAGTATATTCATACCGAAGAGTACAATCGTCCACTCCTTGTCGCCCATAAAATATGACCATATGGTCCCAAGAGCTCCGAGAAGACGATCTTTGGTTGCCCTTAGAGCAAAGTCGATGATTAACCTCGCAGATCATTCCACGTGTATAACCAGCGTGTAAACCAGACCCACGCGTCATTATCAGGGATATTACGCGCGTCTGTGTATATACACGAAGTCATCGTGTTTTACCGAGCAATATACAACGAGACTGAAAGACACAGAGCAATGCTGTGCGGTTTGAACGAGGAAAGAATGGAGGAGCGTCATCGTTGGAGAGAGAGAGGAAAAGCCTTTGAAGTCCCTCCGGCCTGAGGAAGATCCTCCTTCTCTTCACGTATACACGCTGTGCTCTCATGGTTCTGGTACGTGCTCGATACTATCGAACCTCTGGTGTGCGCGTTCTACCTACTACTATATAGCTAGGCAGAAGCAGCTTAAGCTTCGATGTATTATAGCGTCCTCGTAAACTCCGGGGTCGGATCCTTTCGGTCACGAGTAACGGGCCTTGCCCTCCTCCTCCTCCTCCTCCCCCATGAGCGGGCAGTTTAAGAACTTCGATCAAATCATAGTCCCAGTGTCGAGGTCCGTTGCACCATAAATATATCTACACACAAACCTTTGGCTGCATTCATTGGAAAGAGTCGTAATGACCGGGTAACCGAATAAATTTGAATAAATAAATTTTAATACCTCTCGATGTCATATTGAACAGGTGAAATATATAATAATCCATATATCATGATGAAATGGACACGGAAAAAAAAAAGATTTGATAACTAAATCTTATTCGGAGAAAGTAAATGTATTTTTCTTCAGTTTAAATTATGAAATTTAATGCCTTTTTTTTTTTCAAGGAGTTTCATCTACGAGGGAAATGCATCGTATAGAAAATTAATTTTATGGGATTTTATTCGAAGGTCATAAATTATATTATTTTTTACATTTTTAAAATAAAAATAACGTAAATCTTCTTGAGGTTTAAAAGTAATTTTTTCTTGATCGAAAGATATCGTGTATTAAAGTCTTGATTGACGAAATTCTTTGATTCACAAAATTTACAGTTTTACGGCCTTGCAGTGAGAATAAATAAGTTTTGGAGTCTTAAAGAGTGTATTGGTTGGCTGTTAAAATCACACTTGTCGATATTGTGCATCTTCATGGACAAATCGTCTCTCCCGACGAGATATAAAGTCTCGCTACGGCTGTCAAGAGAAAAGCAGTAGGCAAAGTCAGTGCTGTAGGTACAGCCAGCGTTGGAGTCGCGCGGCGTAAAAAAAAAAAAAAAAGTAGTAGTAATAGTCGTGCATTAGACGGACGAGGATGTACCAGCGCGCAGTGGAAAAAGACAGAAAAGAAGTGAGATACACTCGTGCGCCATTCACTCCATCTTTCAGTCGTCTAGTCGATCTTCTCTAATTGCTATACTGCCTCCTATATATATATCCACTGCTATAACCATATACTCGTCGTATCCCTCTGTATCGTTTTTGCCTTGAGGAGGCCACACGAGAACGCGACGGAGCGGATCTCACCTTGTCTCGAAGACATCAGCGGGCGAACGAGCGAGCACCCGAAAATTTTTCATTTACACTCGCACTATAACGGATATTTTGATATTTGGATAATTGCTCTCTCGGTCATCCGGTTGCGACACTCAGCTCTCTTTTGACCTTTTTCCGACACAATATTTCAGATCATGGACCTAGACGAATTCTTATATGGGAAATTTCATGTCAAATCGATCGATGTTTCAGCCTTAAAGTATTACATGTAATTAATTACTTTTTGAACATTTTTTTTTTGCTTAAATTTTCAACGCCATTTCCTTATCTTTTTCAGGAATTTTTTGACGTTAGATAAAATCGTCATGTCTTTCGCAACATGATTATGATTATTAGGCTTCTAAAATTTGTTAAAATTTGGCAAAATTTTTGCAGGAAATTGAAAAGAAATTACTTTAAAATAGGAGAACAATATATATAATTCGTTTTTTGTGATCTGAAAAAAAAATGGCAGAACGATATGAAAATTGATAAAATTCATGGATTTATGTTCAATTTACATAGAATGCCCCATACATATGTGAATGTTTATGATTTCCGAGTGAACGTTTCAGCTTCGGATAGCCGTAAGAGTGGCAGTTCGGTGCATGTGTCTATTATAGACTGTCCAGATGCCTGGGAGTATTCGAGGAAGAGCCACTCAATGAGAGATTCTGTTTTTATCGTCGACATTCATACACCCGATATACATGTGTGTGTCTATCCTCCATGGACCATGAGTTTCTCGGACCCTTTTGCTGTCTTGTCGGTTTCATTCTGGTATTTGCTCTCGCTCTTCAAACTCGTCAATTTCCCCCTTTCGTCCATCCATAAACGTAGCGAGTGTACACATATCTGAAGCTTCTCATGTTCCCTTTTTTTTCTGCTCACTCTCTCATCACTGGCTCTCATACTTTCATCGTATTTTATCGTTTCTTTGTCATCGAGAAATATATGATTGCTCGTCGGACATGAAGTAGCGTTGCTTAATAAATTATCGAGAGATCTTGCGTCGTATTTAGGAGTCTATTTATTTGGTATCAAAGATGGCAATGGCTGGGATCCAATGGAGAAAATGATTTATTTAAAACCTAATCTGTCAGGCTAAAATTGATTCAACTAAAATCAAATTAGATAAATGTAAGAAAGTACTAACACAAAAATCGAATATATTTTGTTCCCTAAAAAATATTATATTCCATAAAAAATATCCCTAAAAAATTCCGTAAATAAAAATTAGAATATGAAGTTTCTCATGTTTTCCCTTTTTTGCTCGTTCTCTCCATCACTCCCTTTCGTACCTACTTCGTATTTTATCGTTTCATCGTCATCGAGAAAATAATAATTGTTAGTCGGACATGAAAAAGAGATGCTAATTAGATTGTCAAGAGGGCTTGCGATTAGATCTTTCGGAGTCTATTTATCAGGGTATCAAAGAGAAATGCCCCGAATTCCATTGAAACTTCCTTTAAAATAATTATCTATAAAAATGATTGCTCATAATTATCGTCAAAAGAATTATTAATATTCATTATAGAAGAGTAATTTTGGTTCAAATTATCGCTGACTGATCGAAAAAGAGTACAATTTCTACTTTTCCATGATCATCATTCATGAATCTTCCTTACAAAAATAGTACTAACAAAAAACGAATCAACTTTCTCGTTATCGCTTTTGTTCAATCAAATTTTAATTAATTCTCGTTTCAACATTAATTTCCGCTCTCGTCAAAAGCAAAGTGCCGATTGATGGAGATGATTTTTGTCATCGTTTATTAATTAAAAACTTTGAACATCATGTCATGTTTCCTAGTTGAAATAATTCGATACATCACCAGCTTATGCCGAATTTGTGGCACAATTATTCTATGGTGCTAGCAGGCCTTAAAAAGCGAGAGGCCCAACCGATAAGCCGGAACTTAGCGCAGGCTAATTTCTCCGCAAGGTTGCACATTGTAATCGGATGAATTGAAAATTAATATTTGCTAATGCAAATATTAATTAATATATGACCTGTTCCTTCATATATTTCTTTGTATTGTTTACACATTCATTCAGCGATCGATCGATCAAACATTCAATGTAAACGTTTGATTTTTTTTTTAATCTTCTGTCATCAAGTCCATTTCGCCATCCAGGCCCGATCGATAACCCGGAAGTTAGCCTGGCGCGTGTCAGCGCCTCGTTTTAATTTCTCCGCGAGGTTTGCATAATTTAATCAGAGTCGAAAATAAATATTTGCTAATGTAACTTCTGTTTTATTTCTTGTATTATTTATACATTCATTCGGTTATTGATCGATCAAACATTCGCTACAAACATTACAAAATTTGTTTAAATTCTTCTGTCACGAAGTCCATGCGATGCCAAATGATCAGTGCAAACTTTTACATTCTTTTTTTTTTTACTGGGCATCGAGAAGCTGCATTGATATACAATTTTACTTCCGACCTCCTTCGCGCGCGTGTTTATAATATATTCCTCACGTCTCAAGATAGACGTAACGGTTATAACACAAAAAAAAAAAAAAAACGAGATGGACGATTAAGTCAAGATCATTCGATCGTGACGGCACGTCGTATTGAAAATCTCCATATGTCGCGTATCTAAAACAATAAGAGCGTATATTATGTTGCCTCCAAGCCTAGAATATACGTCCTTGTGATTTTGGTCACGCGTTGTATATTCGAAAAGTGCATTAATGCAGTTGTTTGCATCACAAGTGTGCAATATTTCCTCTCTTTGTATCTACGTTTTTTGTTTTTTTTTTTTTGCAAAATTTAAAGCGTGATCTGTCATCGATCGAGGTCTCTGCAGTTTTACATCGACGGCCTAAAAATAAAAAGACGTATCGAGTGTCTACTTTTGCCTTTTTGGTGTTAGCACATATATGTGTGGAACGATCTGTAGCGCCCTCTACGGGCACCTCGGGGCACCAATCGCTCGTTTTCCACTCGTGACCTGCTCGTATTATTAGTTAAGTCCCCCTCAGCGATGATCTCACAAGCTGTGCAATTATCGCGAGCACATAGAGGGCGACACACGCTCAAATATCAAACTACCGTACAGAGTCGAGACCGCACACGTGCTCATCCAGCATATCTCTCGCTTCGTCGAGCACAAAAATCTCAAAATCACACACACCCACACACATAATATGCTATTTATTACGTATCAATATACAAGAATATTTTCATACGTCTATAGATTTATATAGAGCTATCTTTTTGCGTATCTGTATCTGCAATAAATTCGAGAATGGCAGCGAACCGTAAAAATTATGCCTCAGAGAATTGCATCGCCAAAAAAAAGAAACAAAAAAGCAGCAGCAATATATGCTGAGATAATGACAGCTTATATGGCTCTGGAGATTACCGCGAGTTTATCTCGTATATTTATCTGTATCTAAATTCTCGTGTATATATAAATATATATATTTTTTAGCAAGCTCTGTATTCTTATATTCGTGGACCTCCCATATTTGCATCGTGTGTGAAAGATACGAGGAAGAGGATCAAAAAGACTCCACACATGTGACAACGATTGAGGTCTCTGCGCTAGAGATCGCGGAGATTCTTCTCCCTCTCTCTCTCTCTTTCTCGATTTCAGTCTTCCCAGGCACTCTTATCTCTTCATCTTCTCTCTCGTCTGATGAGTATATACATAACGAGTGTCTACTAACGTCAAAAAGGCGTGCAAGTATAGCTGCACCCACAACATACGTCCTTTTAATTTTAGGCCATTTATATCCATGTTTATCGATCGGAGTGCAAAAAATCACGTATGAAAAGACGTACAAACTCGAAACTCACATGTGTCTGAAGTTTTTTGTTTTTCATCTCGGATTTCTAAACTCTGTTCCAGTTCTTCTTCTCGACACATGCACACACTTACACACACGTGCACACTCGTTAATTCGCGAGTGAAAACTGAAGTACGTTATGGTCGATACTTTTGGCAAATGTGTTGGTGTGATGTATGTATATATATTGTATATATATAGAGAGAGGGATTCTAGTCTTCGATGGTCGTTACTCGTATACTCGGCTCTCGAGATGAGATTCGATCTCCGCATGTACAACTTGATACGCCGTACAGAGTTCGTTCTGTATATCATTTCCCTCCTTCTTCCCATATCAATTTTGCGATAGCCGATCTGTTTTCCACCGCGAACTAGACACTCACTCCCTGTGATCCGTGAGACAATATGGAAGACTTTGTCATGCATAGTCCGATATATAGAGCGTCACTAATATTAAAAAGGTCGCGACAGTAGTGTCCTTTTAGAGGGCAAAAATTCTAAAATGTCCTTATTTTTTTTTTTTCTTATCAAGTACAGGAAAGAAATCATTTGTTCAAAATGAAATCGATCATACTGAAATTCATTGAATTGAATTTACATTCATTAAAATAAATGTTTACATTAAGATCGAACGTACTTCCTCTCCTAAATTATTTCTGTGGATTTATTTTAAGTCACGAAAAACAAAAAAATTCCCCAATATTTTGCTCACACAACACTCGAACATCGGGCGTCAGAATACGAAAAAAAGTATTAGCAACTTAATTTTCAATGTTCTTTCGACACAGACATCTCATTTGATCGGAATCAATACATACTACAGTTCATATCTCGTATATAACAAACCAAGTATTGCGAAAGGAAGAAGAAGAAGAAGAAAAAGGAGAAGAAGAATGGGAAGAATGAGACGTTGCGTTTGCAGCCCTCGGCATATTATACGAGGGGTAGGCATGAACCATATGAGGAATAACAACACAGTAAGATCTAGAGTTTGAAAAAATTCACAAGGACTGCCGGACGTTGGTCAGAGAACAGCAATAGAGCATTCCTTTCGCCTGTGGGCAAATGGTCAGCCTAGACCCCTCACATGTATAGATATAAGGCATTTTACATATATAGAGATATTGAAGCACTTTATATATAGGGGTATAATATAAAGTGCAGTATGGACCATGGAGAGTCCACTATGTATGTTCATCCGAGCTCTTGCTCTTGGGACCAGCGCGCCCCAGCAAAGCAGCAAAGTCTCTCTCCCTCTCTCTCTCTCTCTCTCTCTCTCTCTCTCTCTCTCTCTCTCTCTCTCTCTCTCGGTATAATGGATCGCCTGGCATATTATTTTCTGCATAGCGCGCGGATACGTTATGAATATAGTGCCGCAAGCACGAGCCCCCTTTTCCTGTACAGTTCTATATCTATAGATATATATACATTTAAATATATATGTATGTACATATGTATATATATATATATATATATATATATATATATATATATATTTAGCTATATAGGTACGTGTACTATCTCTCGTGTGTTTTTCAGGACCACCCAGGATTACACACGGTGCCCTGTATGCAGTTGTACGTTCTCTCTCTCTATCTCTCCCTCTCTCTATTTTTCTTCACGTATGGCCAGTGAATGGATTTTAGACGTTCATCCATTTTAAATGTAGACTCTTTCCGTGGGTATGCCAGTGAACTAATTTTATCGGAACGAGACGAAAATTATCGAAGAAACGGAGAAAAAAAAATGCAGCCATAAATTTTAAACTTTTTTGTAAGCTGCGAGTGTACAGAAATTATTTCTGATGCCTTTTTTCGCTCAGTTTCCCCGATAATTGCGCGCAATTTTAATAATTATCATGATCAATTTTTTCCGGTAGGATACAATGATTGAGATCGTTATTATTTTCGGTTAATTTTGCACGTGGATATATGGAATTATTTCGGGGATATTCGTGGAAAGTTTTTGTCGAAATGAAATGCCATAAAATCGTTTCGAAATTTTACGATAATTTCCCTCGGAGATTTTTTTTATTGCGGAATATTTGCAGAGAGAAAAAATTGTATGTGATGAATTTTTTTTGCATATGACACACAGTAAAAATTTAATTTGCGATCTTGTGACTTTGAGGGGTGATAAAGTTATTCGGGCAATGAGCAAGATTTGAGAAAGATGTTTCTGAGGATTCTTCCTCGGTGGGAAATACAGTCGTGAGTTATGTCTCGTATGGATATATATAGAGATGTGGAGATGAAAGGTTGAGGCAAAGGCAGAGATATCTGGGAATCGAATGGCAAGAATGGCGTGGAGGAACGGCAGATATAAAAGCTCGCGCTCTCCACGGCACGACAACCACGAGTTCCGTTGTCGTGCGGCGCTAAAGGATGTCAATTGCCCCACGATGAGAGGACGAAGACGATGAAGGAAGCCAGGAGACTCGGTCAGCGGGCAATAATATGCTACGTTGTCACGGTTCATAAATCCAGCACGTGGCTGGGTGCTGTTCACAGCAAAGAGAGAGAAAGAGAGAGAGAGAAATGTGACGAGGTCCTTGCAATAAAAAATTGATAGCATAAATCAATTTTCAATAACTTAAAATTCATTTTTGATAAAAAAAATGCATCAAATATACAATCAAGTTAATTTTTATCCTAATTTTAACTAACTTTTTGGCTTAATTTTTAATGAATCTAATTGACCCAAATTACCACTTATTTCCAAATAAATATTCTCTGCACGAAATTAATTGTTTCAAAGAAGAATATTTTTAATTCTTTCTCGACTTATTAATTTTTTTTCACCGCTTAAGAAATCTCACATTTCCGTTATAAAAGGCTGAAAAAAAACAATCTTTGTTACACGAAAAAAGAGATTCAAAATACATTCTTAAAAAGTCATTTCAGCTCGGATAATAACAAATAACGTCGCGTTCGTTTACCTCTCTCGGATGGAAAGTTTGCTAATACGTATAATAATGTGGAGATGAGCACATGTCATGCGGGCGCGCATGCATGCGCTTAATACGGAAGTACAATTTTCACAGAAACACTATATATATATATCCAATATTTCCCGTATACACACATTAAGAATAATTTCATAGAATAAAATTGAAGCTCCCCTCGTCACTCTCGTGTCCGGTTCCGCAAATCGTCTCGACACCCGCCGCGAATATTCTTGCAATCTCGTAAGCTTATAATCAAACCAGAAGCATCCATTTCTCGATTCCTCTCGTCATGTAGAAACTTTAATTCCACATTCTCGTCTATCATATCGCATTATATACCTGCATACAATCTTGTATATGTGTGTGTATGTCTTTATAAGTGCCAGGTGCGTTTTTCCTATGAGAATAATTGAGTAGTACTTGTGCGACGTTCACATCGTTCTTGCATATGTGTATATATATACATATATACACATACATGTATTGCGAGATCTCTGGTCGTCTTCATCAAGTTCAATTCCTCGTGGCACGCGCTCATGAGAATCCCCTCACGTACTGATTGTACATCATTATGGTTTTCGTCTACTTGTATGCATTATCTATATATGTATATTTTATATTTTGTTTCCATATGTGTGTGTGTGTGTGTGTGTGGGATTTTTATACGTATATAGTAAGGTATATAGCTACTACAGCTATACAGTAAGTAATGAAAAGGTGGAGGCCGCGTCGTTTCGCGACCTAATTGCAGCATATGATCATTACTGGAGGTACGTCCAGCAGCGTTGAATGTTATATATGAGTATGAGTGGTCGCCTTTCATCGTGACATCGCCATATCCTAGCTTGATCAGACAAAAGATATGTGTATGTATATATCGTAATACTCAACGTTTTGTTTTCACTTTTATTCGGTATCCGTCGAGAATTATCAAGAGAGCTAAGAACGTATGAATTGATGAAAAGATCAGAATTCCGAAAAATTCGATGACTTGAACGATAATTTCGATGAAGAAGATTTTTTCTTCAATGATAAAGTCCCTCAAAATAAATGTGCCAAATCTAGAGGTGATTTTGAGACAAGTTTATTACTTTTTTGATCAATTTAATACCCAATACTTGAACCAATACTTGGCAAAAATAATTTAATGCAGGTAAGTGGATGAGGAAATAAAGGAGGCCCGAGGGGGAGGGGGAAACAGAAACAATAGTGTATTACTTTTTAAGAGTTATAGTAATTTCGAGTATTTTTTACCCTATATTTTAATTCAAATAGAATTACTAAATATAATGATTAAAAAATAAAAAATGTATTGTAAATAATGAAAGTGATGATTTTCATGACTTTTTTTTGCCTTTGGATCATAAAAGTGTAAGAAGAAAAAAAAGTGAGAAGGTGAAAATGATCTGCATCGTTCGTGTTGCAGGATCATTTTTTTCTGCATTATATATATATATATATATATATATATATATATATATATATATATACCATATCGAGTCAAGGACAACCCCGGAAGCCTTTCTCCGCTCGTTTTCGCCATAAGTAAAATAAGTCGTATGTACACCGATTGGTAAGTGGAATAAACGATGTGGACATGCTCTGTGGTGTTTGTCAGGGGCACACGCGAAACACGAAAAAGCCCTCTCGATCTTATATATATATATATGTATACATATATTAAACTGCACTCTTTGCTCTCGCTCGGTGCATCGCGAGACTCGTCCTTATTATCTCGTAACCGTTAATCCAACCAAAGAGTTTTCTCTCCATCTCTCTCTTTCTCTCGTGTTTTCTCTTCTTTGACTTCCGGCAGCGCGTAAGACGCTGCGCTGGAAGTGAAAAAACGAAAATTATAAAGCCATGAAAAAGAAAGAGAAAAAGAAAAAGTGCACTCTTGTTTCTCCGTACTCGCGACGGATTTCTGTTTTTGAACTTGAGCGAGCAAAGAACGTTGAACATCAATCTCTCATTGAACCTTTGCGGTAATATTAAATATATAAAGTAAAATATGAGAATTCTTCAAAACTCTCCTTTTTCTCGAGAGTTTGCCAGCTCCAACTCCGATCATCCGCGATCCTCTTCGCGATGCACTTTGACATCGAGTCTATCCTTCTCTCTCTCTCTCTCTCTCTCTGTCTTACTCGTCACTTCCTAGTAGAAAGTATTTTGCACTTGACGCCTTGGAGACGTTGAAAAAAAAAGTGAGAAAAATTAGAATCTTCTCGAGGGACAGCTAGAAAGTGTCTCGCACTTCTCTGGATGTGACGAAAAGCAACGGTGAAAGTAGAAGGGAGACTTTTTTTTTGTGTAGAGAAAAAATAAATCTGTACTACCAAAAAAAAAAAAGGCACGAGGCAATTTGAATATATTTCCATAATTAAAGAAGATTTACTTAGTGATTATTTAATTAAAATCATATGGCCCAATATAATTTATATGCAACAGCAACAAAATCTTATGAAACAAGAACATAAAAATACATAGAATTTTTTATTTATTTTATTATTATCAAGATTATAATGAATCAATTCGTTATTGATAAATCGACGAAATATACTAATTTTATTCTCAAGAATATCAGCTCATTATTTTCCTTCCAATTTCTCGTCGTTGGTCGCTCGCGCGTTTTCCCTAAGGCCACTTTACGCCCATTGAGCTCGCATTAGCGTGTCTCTAATGCGCATCACACGCAATCCACCATGACAGTGATCTTGTCGGCAGGGATGCTGCTGATTTTTTTCTACACGTACACTCGACTATTGTGTATCCCCGGGGCTTGAACGTGCTGTCCACAGATTGGCGTATATATATATATATATATATATATATATATATATATATATATATATATATATATAAGCCCGTGGCCTCTCCTGCAACCTCATATATACAGTTGGTCTGGTACTCACACACTCTCATACATAGCTCGACACGTGTTTATCACTATATCAATGTATAAAAAACCTCACCTGGGACATCGTTGACGACAGGAACGACGACGTGTCTTTAGCCACTGTGCATATATATATATGCGTAAAGCATAAACCTTCGGGCAAAATTGCCATGCGCAAGCTCGTGCATCTCGTAGAATATGGCATGTATATTGCTAAATGGCTAGATGTACAGGCATAAATGGCTAAATACCGATATATATAGGCATAAATAACTATGGAACTCCATATATATATATATATATATATATATATATATAGCTGAACAGCTTGCACATATTGGTATATATAGTTATATATCTCACAGTGTTATAGTAGCGAAGCTACCAGAGTGAAAATGACACTATATAGATATATACACATGGCCAGTACATATAATACAAGTTTCATGAAGATTTCTCGCTGCTAATACGCGAGAGTCGTTGCCAGAAGCAGCATAAAGTCCCAACATGTGAGAATAAAGCTGTGATATATTCACATATGTCCACTCACACACACACACACATATGCCCACTCTCACACACACATACACACATTAACACACGCACAAAGACGTGGAATATGAGAATTATTATCAAACTATTGAGGATGATAGTATAAGCACCCAGTATATAGTCATCGTTGGCTGCCTCGCGTTCCTGGGATATAATCGAATGATTTGCATCGCCTTTCTTGGCATACGTGACGGTAAAATATTATATACGCACATTGCTCGTTATATTATTTGATATTATACACGTGTTTATCTGTCTGTATCGGATAAAAGTACGAGCGGACAAATGATTTTCATCTCATTTCAACGATCGTTTTGCCGACATATATATATTTTTTTATTTTTCCTATTTTTTTTTTTTTAATATTTTTATTGCTTGGGAAGAACGCGATGTGACCTCTTGAGGAGAGTTCTCATCGCGAAACGTGCGAAAAGACGATATATGCCCGCGAGGGAGTTGTAGTTTTCTTCGATCATAATTCACTTTGCCATCAACGTTTATATAAAATATAAACATACATGTGGATACCACCATTCGACTATATATATATATGGGCAGATATGTACTATTGGATATTCTACGTTGACTCGATCAGTGTCTGACCCAGACTCTCTATAAGATTCCGTTCATTAAAAAAATATATTATTCAACTCAAAGTATCTATTACATTTTATTTTTCATATGAAGCTTTCTAAAATTAGACATTTTCGAAAATATTCCAAGCCCAGTTGAACTTGAATAGGTAATTCCTGATAAATTATAAGTGGTATAGAAAAAAATGACAAGGTTAATCGCCTTGAGGTAGCCTTTCATATAAATTTATCAAACAAAAAAAAGTTGCAGCCCAACAAAGAATCACAAAAATTCTACATGGAAAATTTAATAATTTAATAGGTGGACAATTTTATGAAGTTGTTAAAATTCAGGGCGTCGAGCGTAATTTGTCTTCGGAAGATTTTTCAACATTTAAGAATGAACCATTTGAACGTATTAGGGATACCATTTGGGACGTATTTTAAAAAAATTCCGAAACGGAAAAATTTTCCTCATCATTCAAATCAAAGTTGAGCTGGAATGCCCCATATATTTATAGAAGATACGTGTGTATATATTTGTATGCACGACGTGAGTTAAAACGTTGGTTCCGTCGTGAACGCTCTCGCGACACCCGATTAATTTAATGCGCGTCATTAAATGAATAATAACTAAAACGATATAATTCACTGTGACGGGGGCGAACGATGGAGAGAACGTCCGGGCCAGGATATTTGCGACGGTGACGACGATAAGAATTCGCGGTGACTTGCATATGCATATAGTTATTTTGTGCCATGTGTCTCGATCGTTGAAGGATTTACGAGTTAACGCGAATTGGAAAGTTGGAAAACTAATACACACTGGATGAAACGCTAATATACATACGTGGGTAACAGTTTAGTTGGGCAAAAAAAAAATTAAAATATCGCATATGATGCGAAATCTTGGAGTAGAGAAAAAAAAAAAAAACGAGAATATTGCTCGTTATTATTGCAAAGGTTTCGATCATTGGAGATGATACAGTAAAGCTCTCTTGGAGGTGAGCACTGTATAAACTATCTTGTGTGGTCCAGAGTAATAATGATCGTATTGCTTTGTGGCGCGTTGCAACGAGTGTACATCCCTCATCGATAGATCGATGCCTCGAGGCAAAATATACGAGATACTTATTCGCCTACGTTCTTCTACATTATACGATAGCGCTGGTAGAGAATTTTTCTTCCCGTGTCTTTCTCGTATATACTTGGCGAATATCGTCGATGCTTTGGTACAAAAATGATTTTTAATATTTAATTGAGATGCTGGGATTTATTATTGAACGTCAATATCGTCTAATCAGGATATCTTAGTTTTCATGGCCACTGAAATGTGGCTCAGGATGCTTTGCGTGTACAGCTTGAAACAAAAGCTCGATTTCATAAGATTTTCATGAAAATAAAATAAAGTGACTATAGTGAAGGTCCTTAAGGATATTAAATTTAAACAATAACAATACACATAAGTTATTAATGAAGCAATTTAAATCAATTATTTATTGTTGAAAAAAAAATTGATTTATGTATAATAATTATTACTATTCATTTAATCTGAACATAGTAATTGGCATATTTGAACTTTTCATGATTTGACAATCGTCAATTGTAAATAAGTGAGCAAGCTTGATTTATCCTGACAGCCGTAACTTCTTGATATTTATGACGTTTTATTTTATAGTCTTTGCAGATTTTTTTTTTGTAAAAAAAAAGACGATACTAGGAAAAAGTCTCCTGAATGCTCCAAAGAAAAGAATCCTCGAGTTTTCAGGCAGTGGAAAACAGGAACGAAGTTCCACCGTCGATAAAGTTTTTCTGATAATCTCACTGATGGTCGTACCATTCGTTCTTTTCGTCTTCTCTGCAAGTTTTTCTTTTCGCCCATACAGGACCTCGTCCTGTGACTTGTCACGCAGCCACGTATCTCACGAAATTCTCGCGTCTACGCCAGACGCGAGAGATAAAACGTCCGTACAGGAGCCACACAGGAATTCTCACGGAATTCAATATCGTTCTTCGCTTTTCCCTTTACCCGTCTGGCTCATCTCTTGCTGTTTCCCCTTTTCTTCGTTCACAAATGCTGGGCGAAAGTTTGAAAGGTTTTGACGAGGATGGAACGAAGACGACTTTTCCTCTTTTCCACGAGACGCTCTTTAAGGAAAGGCGTTGTCTCGTAAAGAGACGAACGCTGTCTTTTCTTCCCTCGGGACTTCAGAATTTGCAAACTTTCCTAATTGCTTGAGTGCCCGCCATATATTCAAGATTTTCCCTCAATTTTAAGAAAGGGTTGATAAAGCATCTCATTACGATTCAGAAAGTTTTGAGGGACACAATTTACCACCAGCATGATAGTCGAATAATTTACAAGCTCAGAAAGACGAACTTATTTTATCAAAAGTTTGTTCGAATTAAAAAAATTAATGAATCATCAAAAATAAAGTCTATCTGAGATATTTTGAAATTATTTAATTCGCACCCACATAAATTTTTTAACCATTTCTATCCATTGTTATTTCATTTCATTTGAACCATTTTTTTTTGTAATTTATTAATTCTAATTACGACCGAAATAAATTCTATTTTATTGAACAAAATTGTATTTAAATCAGTGAAAAATTCTTGAAAAATTTAAATCAAATATCCATTTTTTTCAGTAAATTATCTGTGTCGTATATTTTTATAGCCTTACAAAATAATA
This sequence comes from Dyspetes luteomarginatus, assembly GCA_963669185.1. Lineage (NCBI taxonomy): Eukaryota > Metazoa > Arthropoda > Insecta > Hymenoptera > Ichneumonidae > Dyspetes > Dyspetes luteomarginatus. Next base: position 21,249,313 of record OY769905.1, on the reverse strand, counting down.
GTCGCGAAGTCGTTAATTTTTTTTTTGCTCTGATAAACCGGAATAATCGTTCTTGCGCAAAAAAAAAAGTGTTAAAGAGGTCTATTTATGAGTTTAAAAGCTGCGCACGTCGGTATAATCCGTGGAGTAAAAGAGATCCATTATTCGTGACTCTTGATCTTGAATCTTGAATGATCGGGCAAAGATGTGTTCTCCGATCATCCTGGAGATCGGTCTTTTTGTATTTCTGTTTTTTTCTTAACTCTGAGAGTCTTGAGTGGCTCTCTTTGAACACAAGGAGGGTCGTGAAGTGTTGCAAAGTAGCTCGAACATTGAATGCTCGAGTCTAATCCAGCCTCTCTCTTTATCTCATTCTTTCTCTCTCTCTCTCTCTCTCACACACACACACATCGAAAGGCTTGTCTTGTTTTTTGCCCTTTTCCATTTTACGCCTTTGCCGAGTGTTATACGAGGCGGTAAACGCCGCTCGTTTACAGAGAGAAAGATTGTGTGGAGTGAAGAGTAGAAAAAAATGTGAAAAGAGATCTTCCCGGGAACGCAGAGAAGCAGACGAGAAGATGAGACGACTATCGTGTGAGCTAGTTTTCTTCATATATATATATACACAGTATATATATACACAGTATATAAACCTTCTGTTTTGCTTCACTGGTACACTTTTGTTTCAGTCAATGATCCGCCTCACGATCATGACAATGATTAACGTTAATTTTCTGAGCCACGAGGCAGAAATAATTTTAATTCGATGCTTCTCTATAGATTAAAGCCTCATTCATGGACATTGATCGATCTATTTACGCTGTAATTCTTCAAGCAGCTCATCGCTAATTTCCCATACGTGTTTTTATACTTTATATGAATTTATTTAGGGATAAAAGATTTTTTTTTTATTTTGGGCGAAAGATCAAAAGTGTTGTGTCGATTCAACAATTGTCTTCATTCACTCAAAACCAATTCGTTATTGTGAATTATTTATTGCATACTTTTCACAAGACCTAAATACTTTCCCAATAATTTTTATCGAAAAAAAAAAACGATTTTACAAGTAAATTTCACTAAAAAAATATTTTTCCAAGATTAATAAAATTACCATAGAATCGTTAGTTTCCCACGATCACGCAGCGTGACGCGGAAAGTAAGTCTCGGGTAAAATTATACATATATATATATATATTCTAGGTTGAGTGTCTATAGTCATGAACCAAAGGTCGTCGGTTGTCAAGTTGACCAGAGCTGTGCACACTCTCAAAGTACCCTCGCAAAACTCTCAAGAGGTGGATCTTCGGTCTTCCTAGTCTCGTACATATCAAAGACGATGAGCTTTCCGTTACGCGTGGCAGCGCGATCGTCCGCGCGCGTGGACCGTGCGAAGGAGAAAGTCCCCAGGAGTGCAGCTCGCGCGCGAGTAGCCTCTCTTGGAAGTACCGACGACGAATTCCCGGTAAAACGCACAGTCTCAATTAACGTTTACTGATTGACCCCATATATATATATATATATATATATATACTCGGCGGATTCTCTCTGCTCTGTGTGTGTATATATATATATACACAGAGCAGAGAGAATCCGCCGAGTAAATTCATCGCTTTTACCATTTTCTCAGTAAGTTCTTTCTCGTCTTATTATCGCCATAAGATGAACGAAGAGGATGTTTAGTAAAACGCTTACAGAAACATCGAGGACTCGCTCAAGAGACTTTTCTGCCTTATATGATCGACCGCGAGAGTCCTCTCGTGCCTTAGAACGCACGACGGTGAAAAAGAATAAGAAGAGGGGGGGGGGGGTGGAGAGGTGCGAGGAGTGAACACGCGTGTGCGATTAGCCGGAAATGGCTAAATGGCCTATAAATTTATTAACGTCCGGCCTACTGTTAGCTTTTCCCAATGTCATTCGAGAGATCTCTTCGATTTGCTGCCATTTTGTACAAGGCCAAGTTGATTTATTTTATTGTGTTAATTGACTCGAAGCTGTCAAGATCGAAGCTCTCGTCTTTGAGCTGCTGCTTTTGCTTGACACTTTTGCCACAAGGAGTGCATATCCCCAATACGAGTCAGTATATATATTTGTAATTATTAGAGAGATCGTAAGAGAGACTGCATTGGTAACCTAGTAAGAGAATACGAGATGATCCTCGGACTTAATTTTTTCGATTTATGTTGTGAGATCGGTGAGGATAATTAGCCAGAAAGAATCCAGTGAGTACTGCATTTTTCGACGTACACGATCATTTTGTTGTATGGCAAGATATATTTATAATGTCTTAATGGGTTTAGTAATGCGTGACGTTAAAAGGCTCTTTGGGAGAGCGAATTGAACAATTTGTAGACTCCAGAATTTATCTAATGCTGTTTGACGACGTATTTAGTGTCCTTTTCAATTTGTTCGATATACTCAGTGACATTAAAAAGCTGCTTAGAGTCCAATTAAATAATTAAGTGATTCTACAGTGTATTCTCATCACACGTGGGAAAATTTCGATGAGGAAAATAGTATATTCAATATATGAATTTGTCAGTTTAGTAATGTGATGAAGTTAATAAGCTCTTCTGGGAGTTAGCGAATTAAAAAATTTACAAATTATGGAATCGTTCTAATGGTCCTTGGCGAAATTAAGTGTCTTTTTCATTTGATTTGATGCTCATAGTGACGTTCAAGGGCTGCTTAGCAAGAAATAAAAAAGAATTTTTTATTCTGTACAATATAATTAAATAAAAATGAATATTTATTTTTGTATTCTGAGGAAATTTTTCCTCCACATAAAGTTTGAATATGCAGGATGAATTTTTCTATTTCCCATTCTGGCAAGAAAGGAAGAAATCATCGCTCTCGTTAAATGATGGATGATGGATCCTCCCTTGTTTCGCGATCGAGTCTAATAGCGAAGCTTTCAATTTGCACGAGGCCTCTCTGATCAGGCGTGAAACGTCGTGCTTTTTCTTCTGAAGTTCATCACACATCACAGTTAGTCACTCTCTCTCTCTCTCGCGCGTTTCCCGCAAGCGATCGTGAATGATCGATTTTGTGGAGCGATAGCGTCACGTTGATATCGATCTTCCTCCAAGCCACATCGCGCTCGGTTCAAAAGGCTAAATCCCACCTCGATCTTGCGCGATTCCTCTTCTTATTTCCTATTACACGATCTGAAGACGGCGAGAGAGGGAGAGCGAGAGAGACAGCCAGAGAGAGAGAGGAAGAAAGAGAGAGAAATTCTTGCAATACTCTCGTTTCTCTCTCTCTCTCTCTCTCTCTCTCTCTCGTCTTTTCTGCTTATCTTTCAATCTCACGAGATGCTAAATGAGAGACATAGAGGCGCTTGTGTCTCGTGGCTAGACATCCAACAATGTCTAATTAAATTACAATTAATCAACTACGACCGACATCTCTCCTGACTAAATTTCTAACAATACACGTCTCTTTTGCACACCACCACAAAATCGCGACTGCACCGAAGCCAATTACTTGCTCGTATTTGCTGCACAAATTCCAGACCACCTCGAGACACGAAAGATCGAGACAGCTATACGAGGCCGGAAGTCAGAAGAAATTCACAAAAGTCACGGGTCTCTTGGGAGAGAAAATCGAGCCTGATCCCATCATCTCTCTTCCGAGACCTCTCTCGTCTCTTGCCCTCGCAAGAGACTATCCTTTTGCAAGGTTATACACGCGAGAGACGAAAATTCGCCGCATAAAAAATATAATTTCCAATTAACAAACGGCTCGTTCGCTTGTTTTTTTTTTTTTTCTTACTTTATAGAAGCGACGAAATAATGAGGGAAAGCAATTACTGTTGGAAAAATATACGATATATACAGTGGTTGGGATACGTTCAGTTGCTCCGAATTTCTCTTGGGTTGCTATTCACTATTTTAGTCGCGTGCGAAAAGCGAATAAAATGGGTGTCGAGTCATATGTATCCACGTAACGGAAGTAAAACGCTTTTGAGATGTTAATCAAGGTATAACAATATATATAACCTTTAATTCATTTTGAAATGGTTAAATTAGCAATATTTAACAATATGAATTTTTAAGACCTTTGATTTTTTCCAATCCTCACCTATTTTTTTAACACGTCTTACATCAGATGCAGAGATTTTTTATAGTTTGATAGAGAAGAAATTGTCGGAATCGAATTAATTAAGATATTCAATTATTCATTAAACTAATAATTGTATATTTTATTAACTTCCCTTAGTACAATTTTTTCGTATCTTACAATTAGTGGAAAAATTGTCAACGTTTTCTAACAAAGAAAGTTTGAGAAAAGGGCTGCCAGATTTAAAAACAGATCGCAAATATTATATATTTAAAAAATATATTGCTAGATTAGTATAATAAACATCGATTGAAGTTAATCGATGGTTTGTGACCGTGCAAAAGGACTCGTCCTTTTCTTGCTTGCCTAGACATTGTCCGTGACGGCTTTTGTGTCCCTCATGATCATTGTGCTAGCTATATATATATATACATCGTGAGGCTGGACAGAAACGCAGGATCAACCGGGAAAACTTTCTATCCGTCTTTTGCTGACACGCGACTCGCAATTCCACTCTTTTCGCTCTCTCAACTTTTGTAAACGTCACATCCAATTTCTTCTCTCAGTCTCTCTCACGCGCTGCCTTTTATTATATCTCTTTCTCTCGATTCCTTTTCTTACAGGGGCAAAGAGACCGCGTGCCTAAATGCAACAGCAGGAAGGAAAGTCTACGCGCATCAGGAGCTCTTTGAACATCGAATATATATATGTATAGTAAGAGACTCCTTTTCGAGAAATCACTAGCTCGGAAAGACCCGAGAAACCGACAGAGAGACAGAAAGAGAGAGGGAGAGAAGAAGATGGAATGATATTCATTTTCTATTTGTCGGGTGGACATCAAAAGACAAGATTAATTCCATCGTTCCGGTTTTCGCGATTATTACCCTGCCGAATTTCCCATTCGAAGCGAAAACATAAATTTGAATTTTGTCACAAATGATTATACGGTCAAGATTTCACTGCTAATATCAACCCTTATTTATTATCCAATTGTCATTTTATGCCCTAAAATAGAAGAAATGAAAAAATTAAACAGGATACAAAAATAAAATTACCAATTTTTTTGTAGAAACTAAAAAAATTGCAATTTCACTTAAAGAGACTTTATAGGGGACGATAAAAATAATTAATCGGGGTACAAAATTAGCCCAAAGGTCAAGTTCATTTTGCCTCATTTCTCTCTCTCTCTCTCTCTCTGTCTCGGATTTCCATCAAACAGAGGTCGTCATTCACGTGTGCGGTACCATCCAAAAATGGTTGTGGGCTCGCGTGCAACACACTCGGCTTGTTACGATATAGAGGCATTCGCGAAAGGGATTGCGCAAAATATCGGCACTCGCGTTGGTCCACCGTAAATGGTCGGCTCTCGCTCCGTCACTCCTCTCTTTCTCACTTTGTTCTTTTCTCTCTCTCTCTCTCTCTCTTTGTCTTTCACTCTTTTTTCTCGCCATTCGCAAATCTCTTTCGAATTAAGAAGTTTCACTTTGCATCGTCTGAAGTATCGTAAAAACATCTTTTGCCTAAGTAAATTTCGCACTCACTTCCATTATACTTTTCTCTTGGCTTCTTTACGAGAACCGCAGAGAAATGATATTGCAAACATCGAGCTGAGTTGAGAACCTGCGAGATTCAGGTTCCAGCAGCGAGAGAGAGAGAGAGAGAGATCGTGTGGAGAGTCCGGCACACTCTCGTCCTGGAAGCTGCAGAAGAATCATCGATATATATATATATATATATATATATATATATATATATATATCAATATATATATACGTATACATATATATATATATATCAATATATATATACGTATACATATATATGTATATATTACTGTATATAGATGCATGTACATGTGGTGCAATGTGCGGTTGCACCGTCGTCCACTTTACCCAAATAAACCGGCCACTAATCCATTAAATTTCCAATTACCCAATCACCAAAGAATTCTCTCCCAATAAGACGATACTTATGCCCCGTCTGAGAACGAGTTTTGGAAAATCTCGCGAGAGTCCTTCGCAAACAATTTTTTTTTACTTCACTCATTAGTGGAAAAAAATCTTGGGAAAATTGATTGCTATTAAAATGTTGGTCTTGTGATATTTTAATGGATAAATTTTTAGCTCCTCTAATTAAACGTAACCAATCCTACTATAAACGACGAGCTGCAGAATTTTATTTTTTCAGTGCAAAAATCTGGGCACGATTAGGCCTTTAGAAATGTTTATATTCGATGGTGACTTCGGGTAATTTTTTTTTCACACTAAACTCTTTCACTAAGCAGATATCGGTTTGGTTATATTGGCAATGATTTGATCTAGCGAATAATTATGAAAATCTTTTGAAAACACGTTTATGTTATTGAAAAAAAAACTCTGAAAAAATTGATCTCCTAGAATTTTTATTTTGGCCACATTTTTTAGTTTTATTTATTACCCTGCGCTCTGAATTGAAGAATCATGGAATTTCTTTCATTCGATTAAATTTTTTAACAGAACGACTAAAAAAAAATGATTTCGAAGCTTTTTCTAGAGAACTTTTCGTTGCTGCGGGCTATTGACGAGGACTTTGAGTCGCACAAAGTAATGAAATTTCTGTAAACAACGTAAAAAAAAATCTCGTCACGACAATAGACCATTTTTTTTTTTTTTTTTTCAATTCTCTAACAATAAAATGTTGAAAGTTTTGATTTGTAATGAGAACCCTCGAGATTCAGGTTCTCTACAGCGGGCAACCCGTAGCGCTCGGTGGCTCTTGGGTGGCGCGCGCGCGCGCGCACACACACACACACACACACACACACACACACACTAAGAGAGAGGGAGAGAGAGAGAGAGAGAGAGAGAGGAGACGGACAGAGAGAGAGAGACACACACACACTAAGAGAGAGAGAGAGAAAGAGAGAGAGGAGACGGAGAGAGAGAGACACACACACACAGACGCAGATGCAGACGTATGGAAACAGGGGACGTATAGATCGAGAAGCCGGGCACAGAGACCGCGTGCTCGTGGTCGCGCCCTACACGCTCTAATACCCAACCTAACCCTCTCTTGGCGGTCATCAGAGCGACGAGAGAGAACTCTTAGGCTGAGGTTCTCACCGTTTCTCTTTGCGATCTTGAACCACCGGTAGGGTCGTTTTGTAACACACACGAGAGAGTCACGAAACCGCATCTCTCTTATATATATATATATATATATATAACGGACGAGAAGCATCAGGACCTGTTTCAAACGCGCGCGCGCCACGCTCTGCGGAAATATGTATAGAGATCGTTCTCTCGCTGTAGCTCGACCAGCCCCTTACGTAGTTCCCCCGATTGGCACCCGCGGCGCGACTCTCGCTCTTTTACCACATCTCGCCCCTTTTCTCGCCACGTCTCTTTTCCCTCTTTCTCATCCGCTCTCCTCGGCCTCGACCTATAGTTGAAGTTTATAAATAGGATATATATATATATATTTATATATATATATATATATACATATAGGATACAAAATCTACCTAGCTACCTTTTGCCTCCACCTACCTGCCGTCTGATCGTTAGGATAGGTTCGGAATTCGATGTTACCAAAGGTGCCTATAACCAGAAAACGTCCAAGAGCCTCTCACGGCTTCCCCCCAGGCAGAAAGAACGGCGGAGAGAGGAGAAACAAAAATCACTGATCTTGGCGATAGCGGAATTAGGAGAGTTAAGGGTAATGCGGATCAAATTAAAAGTCTCCTCGTAATTCAAGCTCAGCCGGATTTTTAAACACTAATTTTACTTAGGAACTGGATCAGAAACTGGTGTGACAACTTTTGGAGTTGCTTTAGAGTGTAATTTATCTGGAAAGTGAAAGGAAATTTGACAAAGTGAGGAAAATTTTAGCTGCACAGTGATGAGAGTAATTTTATAATTCGTTCAACTGTTAATTAATTATCATACAATATAATTAAATGAACAATTTTATTATTTACGGAAATATAAATAATAATTTAATGAATTATAAAATTATTACACCATCTTCTTTGTGAAGATTAAATGATCTTTGACCGCCATTACCCCACACACGATCGGCACGACGAGCGAGTCCTTCGGACCCCACTCTGCACTCGAGAAATTCCAAGAAGGTCCTCGCCAAAGAAGCTCCTCTTCTACTCACCGAGCCAAATATAACTCGGGAGAAGAAAAAAAAAGAAGAACCAAAAAAAAGTGCAAGGAATTCGGGGATCTCGAAGGGGTGACGTGAGAGATTTTTTTTTTTTTTTAACTCTCGGTCAGATATTTTCGTCATAATATCTGTGAGCGGCGAAGAATCTCGAAGACACAGATGATGCACTTTGATTATTGCTGAATTTTGTCTCTAAAATTTGTCTCTCGACGCACAAGCGCGATGTAATCGATCTACGAGCAAGATCTTTCGCTAGAGAGAGAGAGACATAGAGACGGGTCATTTTTTTTCTCCAAGAATCTTTATAGCCAAGTGCAAGATCCTATTACGAAAATATTTTTGGACAATTGAGAATCTCGAAGAAACAGATGACGAACCTCGATTCTTGCTCGATTTCAACTGTAAAATCTGTATCGCTCCTTTTTCCACGCGCGATATAATCGATCTACGAGCGAAATCTTTCACGAGAGAGATCACAAGAGAGTGCGCGCTGATAGACTCTCAGTGTTGCGCACACGACCCAATTACCCGAACGACGAACGACGAGACGTAATAATTACAGACGTTTCGAGGTAGAGGCGAGGCCGAGATTTCTCATTATATCGATCAAAGTTATGTGTCCACATAGATACAAGAGATCGAGATGAAGATGGAAAATTTTGCACTCGCGTTTCTTGAGATTGTACCTCGTGATAATATTGCCCCTCTGTGAACTATTGATCGCGTCATTATTAACAAGAAAAAAAAAACAATAACTGCTGCTGACACCAACTTAGAAAAAAATCGAGGTGAAATAAGTATCGGTATAACAATATTAAAGCCACAATGTATCATTTGCACTGGCGATCTGCTGGCACTGTTGGTGATCGACAAAAGAAACCCAACAGAGAAATGTGGATAATGTGCACTAGCTTTATAACCAATGGGATTACGTTAATGGATCAGGTATATTTATAGGCATATATATATATATAGGAGAACTTGTAGATTTGAGTATATAGATATTTAAATAATACATGCAATCTGTGCGAGTAATTCCAGGACAGTTTGGACAACAGGATAGATGGGACACTTGCATTACTTTTGCACTTGTCGATGTCACTTTAAAAAATGTGAAAACATGGAATGATTCTTAAATGATATTTCGTACGTTAGTTTTGACTGTCACACGAAGTTTAGATTAGAATATAGAATACCGTTTGTTGTTCGTATGTCGTGAAGTTCTTCTATGCGTCGAAGATTCGACATTATTGGAATTGCCAAGTTTTTTTTTCATTCTGATAATTATAACGTATGCAATGCAGATGGAGACTTTTTTATTTGGAATCTCTGTTGATCATCCTTCTTCAGGATTTTGCAAATGTACAATAAGCTAATTCAAGGTGTTGAACGTGCTTGGTATGAAATTTACAACGTCAAATTCACATGAGCGTCTGTGTAGAAATTATTGCGTTCTAACCTGAAATTTTTCAACGTATATTTCTTACATATTTGTGAATGAAAAACAACAAATTATTGCCGATCAATGCAGAACAGTGGCACGAACACCGTCCAAAACTTTCATTGAATTTCATTCACGCGTTATCGAGGAAAATGAGTTAAAAGGTTTTGAGGTTATGGTGCACATTGAGACCAGCTGTTGAACGGCGGCCATTAACACTGACTTCAGTATGAGCTCATATAGACATCACCTCAGTGTTAATTTCAACACCGCATTTTTTACCAGTGATACTTTTTTTATCCGCCTCGAGACAGTTCGATCAAAATCGTTCGTCAATTTCCATCAATCAAAGAACTCAATAATCTTGTTTGATCATTAAAGTGACGCGCAATTCTTGCTTACGCAATGGTTAGATGTAACTCTTAATTCGACAACTCTCCACTGTTCTTTCCTTTGTTCACACTTCAAACCGTCATTTCACACATCTAATATACTCGGCACTTGTAACGAATGTTATCTCCTATTCGAGCCTTACAATTTGTATCGTCCTACGTGCGTATTTTTATTCTCGATCTCTCAGTTCCCTATCATATTATATTCTAAGATAACTTTAATTGGCGTACCAATGTCATCCATTGTTCTCGAAAAACTTCAATATTAATTATTAAACGAGAACTGAATCTTAGTTTTTATTCGTTCTTTTTAATTCACTGAAAATTCGATAATAAAAATAATTATTATTTCTCTGTCGTAAATAAAATACAACCAAGGGCTTAGTCAAGGTTTTAAATATTACAAGCATACAACCTCCCAAAAATGTTCACCCAAGTAAAAGGTGTCTCATCTATCGTGGACTTATCCTTAATCTATGTACTACAAGAACTTGAAGGAATGAATATATAGTTATTTAAATCTATGTACACATATATAGATGGATCTACCTACATATCTGTGTGTGAATTTTTGTCTACAAGCTCGATATGATAGTATCGAGCGCAGAGACAGGCGTCGAAACGATCGCTATTCGCGATAATCCGATCGCTCGACGTCGCGCGAGTGTCGGGCACCGGAATCGCGGGTGCCATATAACGAGTTATGAAATTGTGATTTGCATATGTATATATATATATATATACATATATACATATATATATATATATCGCACTAGAGATCCGGGCATTCAAATCTCCCGCCGCGAGAACTACTCTTCCCGCTTGGTTACGAGCGACTTTTCTTTCTTTTTTCCTATATATATATACATATACATATATATATATATATCTCGCTCTGGTATCGCATATATGGGAGACGTATCCGCCAACGATTTTGCACTGCAGCTTTGCCAGCGTGTAACTAACGAGTGCAAAGGACTCTTGATGCGAGAATATACATATTATATATTATATGTATGTATGTATATATATATATATAGACCCGCGGGACTTGTTCCGCGATCTCGCGGGTAACCCGACAGGACAGTCGACACGAATCGCGGTCTTATAGGCAAGAGGGGTCTTTTCTCTCAACTATATACATACTTATGTGCAATAATATATATACCCATGTGTGTGTGTGTGTGTGTGTGTGCATTTATAAATAATATACATCGGAGAAGCGCCGGTTTTCAATCGACTTTATCAATTAAGGCCGCGAGCAACTTCTTTAACAGGTTTTTTCTTTTTACATTCATACAGACACCTTGATCGACCTTCTTGAATTATCATAACCGATAATACATAGCTAGCAAGTTAAAAAAAATTTTTACCGTCAGGGAAGAAATCGGGTCGTCGATTTTTTTTGTTCAATAACGTCGTACTTGTTATATACATTATTAATTATCGTCGTTGAAGTAACGATGTCAGAGAAAAATTAAATCTTTGAAAAAAATGACCTCGAACTTTTTATGGCTTATTTATAGAATTCAATTAAATGATCGAATAAAAAAATTAATTGAATTCTCCAAATTTAAATTTATTCTAACTTGTCATATTCTAAATGGATAATTTTCGATTATAAACTCCGAAGAAACAGGTGCGATAAAAAAAAGTTCTGGGTATTTAATGTGATATTAATATCGTTCCTGGCAGGAAGTCAAATCCTAATGAAAAGAAAAAAAAAAATCATTAAAAATTGTGAGTGTTTTTAGAAGTTGGTTCGAATTGTACAATTCAATTTGTCACATGTTAATTAATTTTTTCAAATTGTTTTCTCTTGGCGTATGATTTTTTTTAACTTTCAACGACATCATGTCTATTAATTTAATCAATTATCTTTGAACGATAATTCACAATTGGTACGACTTAATGACGTTTAGGCATAAAAATGATCTCAAGAGAGCGTGGGGAAGGTCGAAGCAAAGAAACGACACTGCATCCCGTCCCGGAAGGATCGTGGATCGAAGGACTATCCGCGTTCTTCTTCTCTCTACCTCTCTCTCTCTCTCTTTTTCTCTCTGTTCGTCGTAGTACCCTTTCTCAGAGGCTCCGCTAACTAATGCGAGGTCACGACCCATGCCTTTAATCGTCGATTTATCGCGTCACAGGCAGCGGGTGCGCCGTTTTGTACGGGCATCCGCCATTTTGTGGTCAAGAAATCCTCGCGACAGAATTATAAAATGTTTCCTCTTGTTGTTGGGCTTGAAGGAGTATTAATTTTGTATTTCGTATCACTCTCTCTCTCTCTCTCTCTCTCTTTCTCTCCCTTGCTAAAATCACGATGCTTCCGGTAAATTGTTATCGATCGAATCTCTCTTGTCAGATTGATCGGCCACCATGATCGATATTGATAAGACGAGGCGATTTCCCGCGGTGAAATTGCCCCCAGGTCTCGCCGAGAGTTTACTCTCCGTAAAGAAGAGTCGTGCAAATCTTGATAGGCAATGCTCAACTGTAATACTTGTTTCCTCTCGCTGGAAACACACACAATCCAGGTACACCACCTAGTATAGACATAGGAGGGGAAAAACGCTCGCATAGAGGAAACACAAACTCGGATATAACGAGCCTGGACAGTCTCTCGACTATCAGGTTCTCTTGGATTGGCGAGATTTCTTCCCGTTCTCTAATCTACAATCGCCCACAATCGTCGACATATATGTCCGACAAATTGATTAATGCCACAGATTGATTAATGGATTATATATATATACGCATATATAGAAGGGAAAAAAATAAATATATATGGAACGACGAGGTCTAATCATGGATGAATTAATCCAGCGATTTATCGCCAAACGTTTCGCATCTCTCGGCCTTGCGCATCCTCATATAAATTCTACACATCATATTACATATAAATATGCATAACGAGCTTACGTAAAGATTCCTTCTCTCACTCTCTTGAATAATCATATTGGACGCTTATTCAACCGGGATATTCAACAAGACTACGAAACTGGACAAACAACTTTTTTCTTTTTATCGCGGTGACCTAAAAAAACGCATAAAAGATATATATATATATATATATATTTATAAATGGAAAATGGCGTCGTTATGCAAGAACGACTCGTGGAAAATGCGGGGATATGTTGTAGACTGTAGGTGCATTTTTTATGAGTCGAAGAAAGAAAATGTAAGTTTGCTATTGTTAAGTATACTCGTATGAGATGCATAAAAAAAAAAAATGGCGCTGATATGCAAGAATGATTCGTGGAAAGTGTGCGACGACATTCTAAGGTACATTCACTGAAATTTGACGACCATAGCAAACATTGTTTGGGTAATTTTCAATTTATCTTTCTCCAATTGTTATTGTCCTCGAATATTTGTTCAGATCCACCAAATTACATTCTCGATCATTCTTGAATTCGTATGCTTCGAGTTTTGTCATTTAAACTTGGTCAAAATTAAGCTGAAGCTGGGTCCACCTTGGGTGCCTTTTTTGTGATTGTCGAGGAAGAAATATAATTGATGAATAAATATAATAATAGAATTCAATAAATAAATAAACAAATAGAATATTGTGTGGTGATCCGAAAACTGCTGGTAAATAATATGACATATTCCACACCGTATAGCTAGTGTTGATTTTACTGCTAACGAAAGAAAGGAAGAAAGAAAGAAAGAAAGAAAGAAAGAAAAAAACCAATCATAATTTCATCTTTGAAAACGACTCTTGTGACCCAATTGTTTGTTGCACCATCTAAATGTCTGCACACACATGGGCAGTGATCACTGCTTGACTACTGTTAAACGGACTTTAAACAATATATATATATATATACTATGGATAGATGACAAGTGTGCAGCAATGGCTTAGATTCCCAATGTGATATAAGGTCAAAGCCCACTTTCCTGCACCAAGAGATCGTCTACGAGACGAATAGTATATCTATTATCTGTATATAGTTAATATATATATATATATATATATATATATATATATATATATATATATATATGTATGTATACGAATGCTTGCAGTATGATAGTGCAACTGTCTCCCTTGTCTCTTCGAGAGACCCAACAGTAATGGCTTCCCATAAAAGCGGATCGTATTCTCACGATCGGTGAATACGTACATATATATGTATATTGTTGGTAGTTACATATATAGGACACGGCACACACTACACGCCTCGCCATACGTCCTTTTTTCCCGCATTTACATGAGGATAATGCTCGCCAGCCGGCTGTACACCAGCTTCTTGCTTGTGTCGCCTCTTTTGCTTGAAACAATCATCGAGACTCCTCGGGAAGAGGACGAAGAGGAAGATCATCGAATAAAAATGACATCATATAGGAACGAGAAAAAAAATAGTAAAAAATGTACGTATCTTTGCATATTTGCCTGGAATTTTTAAGTTTTTTCTGAAACTCCCGAAACGTTGAAAAAATAAAGGTAAAAATATTTTATTAATTTTCTCTCCCTTTGGAGATAAAAAAACGATTATAATTACAAGTGGCCATATAATTATCGTCCTGTTTGCCCGATTTGGCCCACCTGTATTTTTTTTAACCGAAATTTATATTGTTGGTCAAAATGGAAATTTTGTTAAATTTTTGTCAACTTGTTAAAAAAAATGACCATAAAAAACTCAACGGACTAGAAAAAAAGCACTTAAGGTATGAAGAAAGAAACGGGAGATACGGGAGCCATTACCTATTCTGGATGGATAATGAGTTGTGAAAGAGAGGTGTGAATTTTGGCCACACGCGCTCTGCTTTTCATGTATATAATATATAGAATAATACAATGGGCATGTGCTCACAGAACAGTTTTGTTTTTTTTTTCGTTTCTCTTATGGTGTCTCTCGTGTGCGTAAGCACGCGTGCCAGGCAACGACGACAACGATAAGGAGGAGCTACATATGTATATGTCGTTGCGGTATGGGAACCCACGAATGGAAGGTATGCCTAACGGTGTATGAGCAAAGAAAACGAGATGAAAAAAAAAAAACGAAATAAATGAAGAGAGAATATACATCAGAATGAGCAAACGATTCTATATATACCTAACTGGGTGTGGGAAATCGCCATTGAAAGTCTCTTCCAATACAAGGGGTTTCAACGAAGTTGCCATGCACGCGAGCACACAGACACACATGCACACGCACCATATACCATATGGTGTACAGGGTAACCCAACAGGTTTTTCCATTTCTTGAATTCTATGATTTTTTATCAAAGCCTTTTTAATCGTGCGTTTATTCGCCATTTTTACCTTTTTTTATTTTATTTTTAGTTTTTAAGAATTGTATGAAAATGGATATTTGCAATGAATTTAAGAAAAATTCATATTTGATATGAATTTGATGAAAATTGGTACTTGATGTTATAATTTCATTAAAATTGATAATTCGAATCAATGCCAGAAAAATGAGTTTTAATGAAAATAAAATTAAAAAAAAACGAAATAAGTGAAGAGAAAATATACATCAGAATGAGCAAACGATTATATGTATACCTAACTGGGTGTCGGAAATCACCATTGAAAGTCTCCTCCAATACAAGGGGTTTTAACGAAGTTTCCATGCACGCGAGCACACAGACACACATGCACACGCACCATATACCATATGGTGTACAGGGTAACCCAACAGATTTTTCGATTTCTTGAATTCTATGATTTTTTATCAAAGCCTTTTTAATCGTGCGTTTATTCGCCATTTTTACCTTTTTTTATTTTATTTTTAGTTTTTAAGAATTGTATGAAAATGGATATTTGCAATGAATTTAAGAAAAATTCATATTTGATATGAATTTGATGAAAATTGGTACTTGATGTTATAATTTCATTAAAATTGATAATTCGAATCAATGCCAGAAAAATGAGTTTTAATGAAAATAAAATTAAAAAAAAACGAAATAAGTGAAGAGAAAATATACATCAGAATGAGCAAACGATTCTATGTATACCTAACTGGGTGTCGGAAATCACCATTGAAAGTCTCCTCCAATACAAGGGGTTTTAACGAAGTTTCCATGCACGCGAGCACACAGACACACATGCACACGCACCATATACCATATGGTGTACAGGGTAACCCAACAGATTTTTCGATTTCTTGAATTCTATGATTTTTTATCAAAGCCTTTTTAATCGTGCGTTTATTCGCCATTTCTAGCTTTTTTTATTTTATTTTTAGTTTTTAAGAATTGTATGAAAATGGATATTTGCAATGAATTTAAGAAAAATTCATATTTGATATGAATTTGATGAAAATTGGTACTTGATGTTATAATTTCATTACAATTGATAATTCGAATCAATGCCAGAAAAATGAGTTTTAATGAAAAAGATTTCTATACCATTGCCGTTATTCAATTCAAGAATTCAGTATAGAAATTTCCCATTTCTAAATCGTTCAACTATGGATAAATTGTACTATTGCCCGAACTGCCGTTTGCAAAAGGAATGAAAGAAAAAAGAAGAGTCGGTGAACGCGAAAGTTCAATTTCTCGAATATTACTTCTGTGCAAGATCTCAAGTATATTCCACATTGCTTGTCTATATATCGCTCGTGATATGTGATCGAGAGAAAGACTGTTCGTGGTTTAAATCATAGCGAACGGGTGGCCGGTTTAGAGACGCGATTTCGTCTATTTGAAAGTTTCAATTAAAACACACGCTGAATCTCGGCCTCTGTGCTGCTCGCAAAGTCCTATATGTATATATATATATATAAAGAGCAAAGTTATACAATCATCGTTGGAATTTGCTTCAGAAGAGATTGGCAGAAATTCAGAAGCTTGGAGAGTCCCCTCGAGGACCCAATTCACTCAGCTGAAGTAAATCCCAATAATATATAGACAATTATAAAACGAACATTATGATTTCATAGTTTCTCAAAATATAAAAATAGGCGCATCAACTATTAAATAGTTAATAATATTAAATACTGTTAAATTTAATACTTAATACCCTAATAGCTACGCAGTAAAATTAGTTAATACTATTCCATAGTGTCCCAACCGATAAATACGCAATAAAATCCCAAGTAAATCCCAATAATATATAGACAACTATAAAACGAACATTATGATTTCATAGTTTCTCAAAATATAAAAATGGCCACATCAACTATTAAATAGTTAATAATATTAAATACTGTTAAATTTAATACTTAATACCCTAATAGGTACGCAGGAAAATTAGTTAATACTATTCCATAGTGTCCCAATCGATAAATACGCAATAAAATCCCAAGTAAATCCCAATAATATATAGACAACTATAAAACGAACATTATGATTTCATAGTTTCTCAAAATATAAAAATGGCCACATCAACTATTAAATAGTTAATAATATTAAATACTGTTAAATTTAATACTTAATACCCTAATAGCTACGCAGTAAAATTAGTTAATACTATTCCATAGTGTCCCAACCGATAAATACGCAATAAAATCCCAAGTAAATCCCAATAATATATAGACAACTATAAAACGAACATTATGATTTCATAGTTTCTCAAAATATAAAAATGGCCACATCAACTATTAAATAGTTAATAATATTAAATACTGTTAAATTTAATACTTAATACCCTAATAGGTACGCAGGAAAATTAGTTAATACTATTCCATAGTGTCCCAATCGATAAATACGCAATAAAATCCCAAGTAAATCCCAATAATATATAGACAACTATAAAACGAACATTATGATTTCATAGTTTCTCAAAATATAAAAATGGCCACATCAACTATTAAATAGTTAATAATATTAAATACTGTTAAATTTAATACTTAATACCCTAATAGGTACGCAGTAAAATTAGTTAATACTATTCCATAGTGTCCCAACCGATAAATACGCAATAGTTACAATCATGATTCTCACTGAAAAATTGCAACTGACGCCCTCGCAGTCTTTCACCATTTAGTTTAGCTCGAAGAGCGAGAAAATGGGCAAAGACGTGGCTTTTTTTACGTGCGTCACTGTCTTAACTGAAATCCTGCAAGGAGGAAAAATACCGGGACGGTTTCACCCAAAGAGATGGATCACGTATTTCATTATAATGTAAGGCTATACATATGTACAAGACGCGAGTCTCTTGATATAACTGAATCCGCTTCATATATATATATATATACAAACGCGTAGTGGATGCTGAATCGTGTATCTCACGTCGTTGGATGCATGTCGCTTGTTACGCGAGAGCCCCTTTCGTCTAGCGGGTGAATCCTGTTTGTATTGAATCGCCAAAGTAGAACAACCTTCCTTTCCGTCGCAGTTTTCCTTGGACTAACGCAACATGTGTTAGATCTATATATATATATATATATATATATATATATATATATGTATGTATGTATATATATATATATGTATACATACATGTATATGTATACATACATGTGTGTATGTGTTTATATATGTAGCTAGTGTCCGGTAATTTTCGCGTTCGTGTTCAACTCGCCTTGCCGGTTATTCGAGCGTCTCATAGGTAATTGTCTATATCCAGTATAGTTGCCTAAATAATATGGCAAATTTTAATCTCGATATACTTTTGACATACGTCTATTTTTGGATTCCTGGAATAATTTTTCAAGTCTTCCAGTTTTTTTTATTCAAAGATAGCAATTGTTTGAAGCAAAACAATGTCATGGCTAATTTGTAATAAATAGAAAATAATAGAAATTAAGGGGTTACTAAATAATTTTCGTTCCACTTTAAAGTAGTCAAATTGGGTTAAAAAATTATAAATGAAATTCTCTATAAATTGTACAATTTGAAGTATAAATAATGAATAAATTAACGAGTCTATATAACACCCTGATGGGATGTGGGATTTAAAAAAACGGTTAAATTCTCACTTTTCTATTAAATACAAACTCGTAATATACTCCAGACTGAATAAATTGACGGAATTTTCACTCTTCGCGTAACTTTTTAATTCCCCAGACAACTCTTTGGACTCTAATTGATTATTATTAATTACAGACCCCCTACCACTTTCTAAAAAAGACACGACTTTCATTATTCTCACAAAGGTGGCAATCTTTCTATCTGCACAATAATATACACAACAGAATTCTTCCTCGTGTATACATACATATACATATATATGTACATACATATATATATATATATATATATATATATGTTCTCTCAGGTGTTTCCTTATATGTCGGGCAGATTTTTCTCGCAAAAGCGAGAGTGCACACGAGCCTTTTGCACGAGGAGATCACAGTACTGTGGCGGCGAACACGCGCGGCATGCTCGCATATACCAGGGAGGAAAAAGAAGATGAAAAAAAAAAAAAAAAATCAAAGAGGAACGAGAGAGGCACACGCCGAGCTCTAATCAGAGACTAATTTATCTAGTATTTAACTAGAGAATTCCATACAAAGATCTAATATCTCACTGACACGAGAGAGTCAACAAACGCAAGTATTTTTGCCACTGCCATAATGTGAGAATTAAGAAATTTATTGCGCCCCCCCCCCTCCCCCGCCCCCCCTCAATGTTTCAATGTACACGTATTAATGTGCAAGATATCACCAGACTTTAAAACTTCGCGGAAATCTCGCGCGATTCACGAGACCGTGAAGATCTAATGGGAAAATCCACCGGATATACATTTGCAAATTAATAAAAAAATCTCGCGCTTGAAATATTTTATTCACCGTATACGTTTCTGTTAACTCAATTGCGAGCTGATAAGATATCATTCAGTTCATAAATGAACGTAAATAAAAAAGAAAAATCTTTTAAAAAATTAATAATCGTTATAGAATAATATTTATTTAAAATTACTCTTAATTAATCGGGAAAATATTTTTCAGTATTAATTAATGTCTTCTATTAAAATTAATCAACCAATTATTCTATAAATTTCAATTTTTTTGCGATAATCATCCATTTATTTGATCCCAACATTTCAATCATACTTTTTTCTTGCCTTTTTTTTATAGGCGTTGAAAATTTGATTGAAATTCGAGCAAATTTTAATTACAAAAAAGTATACTTTTCTGGTTGGAATAAGAGATTGGAAAGACGTTTTTGAGCGCTCTGGTCTCGTGAAAGCTTCAGCATCGTTTCTCTCTCTCTCTCTCTCTCGGCGTCTCGACATTAATAACCTCGTAGGATCCAGCTTGATGGCACGATATAAATTACACTCGACCCCACCATTCTCTCTCTCTCTCCCTCGTGTGCAGCACAGCGGCCGTGTAGTGCAATTATTTTCATTCACAATGGCGGCTCTTTCGCGTTTCAAATTCAACACAATATATATATATATATATATATATATATATATATATATATATATATGTATATATAAAACTACAAAAGTTATACAGAGAATAGTTACAAAGAGTCTTGATCTCGTACACGGGCGTTTCGAAATCGCCAACTCTTCTTCGTGTTTCTCGAATGAGAGAAAAATAAAAAAGAAAAAATAAGGGAGGAAAAAAATATATATTACTTGAGTTTACAAGCACAAGGGAGTGTACGCGAATGTTTTCTCCCACCAGGAAGTAAAAGGGAATTAGTCAATGACTTGGTCCTGGGCCCCTTAATGTGTCTCGAACCTTCTCGAAAATTAGGTCAGTCGTAATACATTTCAAAAGTAAATATTACATATATATATATATATATATATATATATATATATACACGTAAAGCCACTCTCACCGGGCAATTACATGAAGACTTTTCAGCGAAAATTTACGAGGTCCCGCTCAATTTGAGTTGGCTCGAGCCGCCCTCCTCGTGTTGATGATGTACCCGGCAAATATTTTATGTAATTTTTTTTTCATATACGTATCAGGTGTTTCACGGTGCGAGGTTTCGTTCGACTTTTTATAAAACTTTTTCGATATCATTACGTATTACATATCAAAACACTTTCATAACCTCCAGACGAATAATTCGGAATTATTTTTTTGGTCATATGACGCAACAAGTCTTTATCATCTCCTCTCGGGTTATCTTCCCAACATTTCATGCCAACTTTGTCGCTTCTCTGGAAATGGAATGCATGGCTTTTCTCCAGAATTCGGGACATGGGAATCGAGAAAAAAAAATGATCCGATAGCCAAGAAGACCTTTTTCTTATCTGTCTGTATTTCTTGTCGAGAAAACGGAAGTTCGGTAAAATTTCTTATAAATTCTGCTGACACAACTTTCTCCCCCACTCTTACGTTTACAATTTTTTTTTATATACTAGGTATATGTATAATATGTAATTGTATCTTGTATATATAAATATAAAAGCGCTGGAGCTTTTACAAGTCGTATAGTTGACTCTGATGTAATTCACACCTCTCACTTGCGGGTCGCGCGAATTTACACACGCGACGCAGGATATCCTTGAAGCCAAGCACTGGCTAACGGAACCACGAGAAAGAGAGAAAAAGAGAATCTCGTCACAGCGTATATCGTCATCGTATCTCACACACACACACACATACTGGTCTAGCTCCGTCCTCGGCAAGAATTTCAATAAAATTTTCCCACACGTGAGTAGGCTTTGCTGCTGGCGATGCTGCAGCGCCCGAGGTGCAGGTAAGTATATATATATATATATATATATATATATATATATTTTTTATATATATGTATACAATGATGGTTCTTCCCTTGCAGGGCTTGAGACCGTCTTATATGCACATGAATCTTTCGATCTAACGTGTGCCCGTTACACACTTACATGCAAACCCCAATCGAGCCTTGCATGAGGTCGCGAGGGTCAAATTTGCCAACTTTTTTTACGTTTTTTTTTCTTTTGGCAAAGAAAAAAATAATTTTTAATCTATTCGAATTTTCCATTTTTTTCCCCCAAGAATCAAGATTGATCTTTACTTCTAAAAATCCGTTCACGAGCTCTAAAAATTGATAAAAATTCCACCATTTTAATTCAATACAGACGCGTCATGATTTCTTCAATTATCAAAAAAGTTTTGACAAGTCAAACCTAGAAAAATTCTGATCAATTTCAACCTCCAGCTCACCGATCCATAAAACATTATTAACAATTTTTCTCATTACTTTCGATAAATAAACGTGGCAGATTGATAGTAACAGAGTGATCTGTGGGAAGTATTTTCATGGTTATTCTCGTTGATGAAAATAATGACAGAGCTAATATAATATTTGTGGAGAATGCGAAAAGTGTGATTGAGTTTTCGTTGACAGGGACTGGCTTGATCGTAGATCCATATAGATCGTTCTTGACGATACATGAAATGATCGTGTGTAAAGGTGGATCGTGAGCTAACGCCCGTCAATAACAGAGGAGAGCACAATCATTTCTAATCGAGTAGAAAAGCATTCTCGAGGAGGCAACGAGAGCTCTTTGACCATCAGCAAAAGCAGAGAATCCAGCAAACTGGTGACTAAGTCGAGTCTTGGGACTCTGAACGGAGTATATAATATCTCGCTCACCAGACGCGAGTTCTCGTTACCGGTCCCAGTCGAGATTTCTTCGGCGGTTCAAGACTGCCTTGACCATATCGGGCCAATAATGTCTCCTACCGGTTTTCTCACCAAGAATAGAATATATATATATATATATGTGTGTGTGTGTGTATGTCGTATACAACATCGAGAATCCTCATCTCGTTTTATCGTTCTCGCGTGAGATGTATGTAAGACTGGAGCACTCGCACTCGTTCCTCTTCCTATTTCTCTCACTCACTCTCTCGGGTTGGTGGAGACGCATCGTTTTTTTTTTTCCTTTTTTATTTATTTTATTTTGTTGCCCGTTGTCACGTAAACTCGACATGGCTCGCGTAGGTGAAATTACCACGTCGACGATCTCGCGCGTTCCTCTTCCCTATTAGCCTCGTTCGATTTCGAAAGGACGTATATAGATATATAGATATTTGTGTGTGTGTGTGTGTGTGTGTGTAAAATGTACAAATGCTACTGCGGCTTCTACATATATTGCTGTTTTACTGTACTCGCGTATATACGTTGCGAAAAGAAACTTTCATTCTGTCTGTCCCCATCATCACATTTTTCACGAAGATACGAAAACCTTTCTCTTTGGCCTTCAGTTTTCCGTTTTTTCCTTGATTAATGAAATAATAACAAAAAAAATAAATTTCAATAATGTGTACAGAAATGAGACTGATCATTGGGCACATAAATGACAAATTATTTATCTGTATAAATAATTGAAATAAAAATATTTACGCGAAAAAATTTGCATGACAATTATTTTTAATAAATTTATTATCCAATTAATCAACCAGTGACAAATAAGTAATCATATATAAAAAGATAATAACGTGTTTATTAAAAATGTAATTTTTGCAAAAGAAAAATATAAAAATATGAATAAACAAAATATTTCTTGCCGAAAAAGCACGTTAAACGAATTGTAAAAAGTATGGAAGATTTTTTTTCTTATAACGAGTTTAACTTTTTTTTTTTGTCGAAAGATACAAACAGATACGTAGAATTGGGTGATTTATTTTGTCTGCAACGAGAAAAAGGGAGAAGGAAGGAAACGAGGAAGGACGACCACCTCGTGGTGGATTCTCATCCTCATGCCCATCCAACGTCCACATCCTGGATTTACGCTCGAGTTATCGCGTTTTTGCCCCCACAGCGCACACGTAGAGAGTGAGAAGGCAGCCACGCGGCCGGTAGTGCATCAGAAAAAGCGGCATATATATATATACATATATATATATATATATCAGAAAAAGCAGCATATATATATATATATGAGGCGATAAGGAATAAAAAAACCAAAGCGAGAAATAACGACAGAGAGAAAGAGATAATGCCCCGAGGGTTCAAATTCCAATTTCCCCAACGAATTTTCAAGAGTCGAACCACACAGAGACCGACCGGAAGTAAGTACTTAGTTATTTACGGTAAAAATAATAATATATTCCCTACCGCATTTATACCCTCGATAGATATCAACTGATAATTCGCCCATCCTTTCTTTCTTGCTACATCGTCCCATCGCAATCCCGACTCATTAGATTCTCATTCATTTAGATCGTTTTCGTATTGTCGATTGAATTAAATAACGATTATTTTTAAATAGCTTCGGGCTGTGGGTGAAGATATATATATATATATATATATATATTTTTTTTAAGAGCTCTTTCACCAATGAAACTGAGTAATTTTTACTCTTTGCTCCGTTAGCTGTTTCTTATGTACTTTCGAGGTACGTGCAAACGAACTTGACACCTTATTCGAGCTGCTCTGGGTCCTATCAAGGAGACGTTAATTGAAAAAGATCGACCTTCGTTTCTCCAATAGAGGCTCTGGTCCATTTATAAGTACAGACATATACGGTATATATATATATAGAGACGTGTACGTGTATAGGTGAAACTATTGACGTTATATCTTGTCTGTCAATTTTCAGGAAAATGAAAACCTGCATTGAAGAATTTCAAGCACTAAATCATTTTTAACACTGCAGTCGGTCATACTTTTATATAATGAATTGTTAAAAAAAAAACGAGAATTACGACTTAAACACAATTTAATGAAAATATTATCAGTGTGAAAAAATGTAACAATTATCCAGTATTTTTAATTTTATTTCTCGTGGGCCTAAAGTGGGAATTTGACAATTAAAAAAAAAATGTTATAGAATTTTAATTAAGACACCTGTCTTTCAAGACTGTTTGGAAAAATACAACAATTTCCTAAGTTCACCATTCTCTCATAGTAAATCGTAAAAAATATTTTTTCATATGAGTTTATGGCTTCAATAATTATTTGAGTGATAAAAAATTTATAATTGAAACAACTATTTTTATAGTCATTACAACAAACAAAAATTATGACAATCACTCAACTAGCTGTCAAGACGACACGAATTTATATATTTAATTTGTTCTTGCTCGTAAATTCGTAAATTTGTTGACTTGCAGAACAAAACCAACGAAATTCCTCATGAAAATGTATGTGAGTTTGTGCGAGCGCGTAAAATATGCGAGGTCTCTTGCATCGACGTCGAATCACAAGGCCGATTTCCGTCACGCCTCGCGGATCGATTTGATCTCTCATATATAACCCGCGTATTTTACGAACGTACGAAACGTGATCGAACTCTTCTCTCTCATCTCGCCTTTATATTTGCCTCTCATTTCAAACTCGATCGAGATTTATGAACGTTCTTCTTGTAAACGACGACAAGTAGGAGGACGATGAACAAGAATGTGCTATTTACATATATATATATATATATATATACATATATGTGTGTACAGTAGATATAAGCTTGATATATAGGTATAGTTCATCGACGAGAGACGAGTACGAGTTACCTGTTCTCCGCGCTTGAGTTATCCCGCGAAGAGTCGCGCGCCGTTTCACAGCACATACAATTATACATATAGATATAGCAACAAAGTTATAAAAGGAGATTCGAGAACGAGGCTATAACTAATCGATACGAAATAATCGGGATTATTCATCTTTGCACTTCGTTAACTATAATCTTCGCAAGTGTCTTGCAATTTCGCGTAAATAACGAGTTTTGCCAAGTAATGAAGTCTCGTTAAAATTGAGACTTGATAAATTCGAGCTTTTGTTTAAAAACAAATTTTCAAATCTCTCAGCTTTGACTCAAAAAATGGAATTGAATGGAAAATATTTTCATCGTCGTAATGTTTAATCGATCATTTAATATATTATGTGGTCGAAAAATATTTCAGAGATTCCAATTTAATATCAATATCGAATAACTCAAAGGATTATAAAAATTCAAAAAATTTCAGCTGGTCATCAGTTTTCTCGTATAGGCAGTACGAGATTCAAAAATTCGTTTAAAAAATTTCCTTTACGTGTCACACTGGATATGAAAAATACATAAAAATAAAAGTGGCAATAATTTGTAAATTACAAATACATTATTTATATTTCATAAATATGTCAAATATATGAAATATATTTGTGATATATTTTTCCGACAATATCTTATATATTTCAAAAAATATATATATTTTTTGGGGGTAAATTAACTTAAGCTCAATTTCGCGGGAGATTTAAAAAAAATACTTAAACGTCTAAAGACACTCACCAGTAATTAGTGATTGATATCCAAGCTGCTCTCTTTTTCTCTCTCGTCAACAAAAAATCCTCACAAAGCCGACGCACCGATTAACAACAAGAAAACAAAAAATACAAAAATTGATATCTATAGTGTATTATCCACAAGTGTACAGAAATACGAGCACAGTCACGGGAGACGAGACGTTTTCCTTTCGTCAAAATACGCGCACCACTCGATTATATTTTTCTTTCTGTTTTTTTTTGTATTAGCTCGCGAAACGATCTCGAGATTGATCGAGATGTCGGAGAGAAAATCAAGACAGGCGGCTCGGAGTTAAATCCCTTCCGCACCGAGGGTGGATCAGAGTCCGCTCAGTCTATACAATTCAGGGGATAATTTCGAAAGGAAACCCAAAAACTTTCTTCCTTTCTTTCTCTCTCTCTCTCTCTCTCTTTATCCTCCCCTTCGTATAACCCCCGCATAAAGGAGGAACGTTCCCACAATTCTCGTCCTTTTTCGCACGTTCTTCAACAACTTATTCACTGCCAAGGTCTCATTCACCCTTGTTTTTTCCACCCCCACAAAGGGCTCAAAAAAAAAATCCTCGCAAAAATTCGTCCATTCAGTATGAAAAAAAAAAAGTCTTTAGTTGGTTTTTCAAAAATTGGTGTCAAAAAATCCTCGTAAATCCTTTCGTGGTAAAAAAAAAGCTTTTCAGGGATTAAACTTTTTTCACGTCACTGCCAACATGATGATAAAACTTTCCGTACACCGGAAGATCTCTCCCGGTGTTTGCGAATCTTTGGATAAATAAATTTTGTGCTGATCTTCGATCTTAATTTTTTTTTTTTTAATTCACCGAACAAAAATCAAACATTGATTTTTTGTTCGCGATCTCGCGGTTCACGCGAAATTTGTGGAAGAGATGTGCATGAAGAAAAAAAAATTGGGTGTATGAAAAAATTGGCAAAATGGGGAGAAAAGGGGGAGAAAAAAAAAAGATTCAAATCGGAGCGAGAGTGGCGACGCGGCAGATTGAGCTGCGGATGCGAACGGTCCGATCGTCGGCTTCGTACTGATGAGGGGAGCTTTGGTGAGCCGGGCCGAGGCCGGCAAGATACGAGAGTCGTGCACGGGGAAACTCTGCCTGGCTCTCTGCGATGCCTTGTGGGCTCTTTCTACACACACACGCACGGGTGTGTGTGTGTGTGTGTATTTCTCTCTCTTTCTCTCTCTGTTATTGCGTGTGTATGTGCTGTGTATATATGTGTGTGTGAGTGTGAGTGTTCATATCGTTCCCCACACGACGGCGACGGCGACGGCGGCGACGGCAACGACGGCAACGACGGCAACGACAGCGACGACGGCGACGACGACGAGAGACGATGCTGGGGAGAGTCTCATGGCGCAGCGACAGTCAGCCAGCCACACCGTTGAATTTTCTGGCTCACCCACACACACACACACACACACGCACACGGAAGCACGCACACGTTCCAGTTGTATGGGATGGTGGGAGGAAAAACCGGCATGCCACTGTCGCGTGGTGGAGAGACCGAACGATCGGCCATACGACACGCATCGTTTGCGGCATACAGTTCGTCGAGCACTCCGAGCGATCGGGATCACGATGTATCGAAAATTTCACAACGACTACGAATTAAATTTCATGAGCAATAATTTTCGAGAATTTTAATTTTCTCAAATTTTTATGTCTGAAATTTATGAAATAATAATAATTGTATCGTTTCAAATTTGTAAAAATATTTTTAGCCGCATCGAAGATTCACAGTCTCGCTCCAAATGAACGAAAACATTCTTTCAAACGCCAATATGAAAATTTGAAACATTCTTTCAACGCCCACGACCGCAAAGTGCTTGTAACAGAAAAAGCACATCGATGGAAATACTCGAAGCATCTGCATAGATTATTCTTGAGAAGCTCAACGATAGAGAAAAATCGATCTGAGAGAGACAGAGAGAGAGAGAGAGAGAGAGAGAGAGAGAGAGAAATCATATAAACTTTGAGAACTATCAAAATAGCATGAATTGCTCAAAAGCTCTTCACCCTTAATCTTTTGCGTCTGTTTTGTGTTCAATGCACTGCTCTGCATATGTATATAGTGCACGTTCCAAAAAGCCTGTATATATCTTATTTGTATTTATTGATACCAGACTATTCTATTTGCGGTTTTGAAAGAATAACTCGAGAGATGATAAATCTTTGAAGATGTATGAGAGTCGATTTACACATCACCCACACACTCTGTAGTTGTAATGGAAGAAATATATAATGATGAGAGACGTTGAAAAAGAAAACTTGCTCGAGACTCTGACGCGATTTGGAGGGAGGTAGGAGATTTTCTTCGACAGCTGTTTCAATCTATGAAAGAGAAGCTTCACGTCTGTCTTGTGTATTTAACACGCAACGTTACCCACACGCATATACATATACATAATATCTCATCCACAATCGAGAAATGTCTCGTAGAAAAGCTTTTTTGGACGAGATTCTGTGTATGATCTCACACTCTTTCTTTTTGTTTATTTCGTATGTGCGTGGGTGAAATTTGCATGGGGAGGCTCACACAAAGGGGGAAAAATGACGACAGGCCTAGTCAATGCTGAGAGAGAGAGAGAGAGAGAAAGAGATGAAAACGACCCTGACTGCTCCAGCATCCCCTTCAACTTTCTCTTTCTATCATCCCCAGCTAACTCTCGGGGGAGCATGTGCTATATAATATATTTATATATATATATATACATAAACGAAAAGCTACGTATATAAGGGGCGAATAGAACTACCCTTGCTAGCTTCACCCCACCATCATTCTTGCTATAAAGATTCTGATAATCATGATAATACCACATAATGGTACGTAAAACCCTGACGATTTATTTCTGGCTAGGCTATACCGAAATGATTCTGTATATAAAGATTTGAGAAAAACGATCTTTATATAATGTCTATAAAACGATTTCACGAAATGAGAATTAACGAATTATGTAATATCTCTTGGGCATAATGCCATGTGGAAAATATGCAGTGCAATTTTGTAGTTTGGGATACAGTTTTTAAGTGTCTTACGTGCATGGCTTATAACAATCACGTGCACGTAGTAAAGCACTGGAGATAGTACACGAAAAAGAGAGTGCCGAAATTCGTTGCGTGAGAGTTTCACTCTGCGAGAAATACACTCTACACGTCTTTATCTCTCTTTTCTTCGTGTATAACCACAAATTTGAAACTATCGGGTTCACCACGCCATTGAAGGATTTCGTACTCATACATACGTATATATATACATATATATATATGTATATATATATATATATATATGTATATATATATATATATATATATATATATATATATATATATATATATATATGTAAATATGCGTGTGTGTATAAAATCGTTGGCACAATTTTGCACCATCTGGGGTTGCACCATCGCCCCGAAAAACATCCAGGAAAGCGCGTCTCTCGCACTTTCGGGCAC
Organism: Dyspetes luteomarginatus; assembly: GCA_963669185.1. Lineage (NCBI taxonomy): Eukaryota > Metazoa > Arthropoda > Insecta > Hymenoptera > Ichneumonidae > Dyspetes > Dyspetes luteomarginatus. The sequence continues at coordinate 21,219,752 of OY769905.1, read as the reverse complement.
TCGCGAGCATACACGAGAAGGGTAAAAAAAATAAAACGCAAGAAGAGGCCGCGCGCACGATTACACCATCTCGACGAGAATTGGTTATGGGCCGCTGATCGGGCCATACTCTATAATATTATATATATATATAAACTTTTGGCCTCATGGCTGGATTGTATATATACGCGCAACACGTAAAATTCGCGATTTATTCGCGCGCTCTGTTTCGCGTCGTTTTTACGACCAACTGTAATAGCCAACGACAAGGAGAGAGAGAGAGAGAGAGAGACAGACAAATTGCATAAGTCTGTAAAAAAAAAGAAGTTTGGGTGCGTTATGTATCTCACTCGTCGCGTTACATGTTCCAAAAACATTATTTACATTCTTTACATTCAAATTTATACGCCATACTCAGCTTGACGATAAAACTTAATATTCTCGTACAATTAAATGTTTACGTGTATGTATGAGCGATAAATGCTCGTATATTCATCGATTTGTAATAAAGACGTCCAAAAGATTATCCGTAATTATTGAGACACTTGATACTCGTTGAAAAATTGAATAACTGAATTGAGTTGCCACTGCAGAGAAATCGCTTTCATGAAACTTTTTTACCTCTCCATTGAGAGACTTCTCCATTTCATTAAATTCAGAAGTTTCATATATACGTTTGGCTTTAGAATATCGTCAGCAATTTCGTGTTTTGCGGTCCCGATAAACTTAACATGAAATAATGACAGATATTATGTCAATATTAAAGTACAATTTATCTAGAACACCGAAAAATTCTCAAGTGGGTCAAAACGATGCACCGTTTAAAAATATTCAATGAATTTTTGAATTTATTTAAAAAAAAAAACCACCATTGACAGAATTCGTAATTTTAAATCAACAAAATCATAAATTAAAACAGAAATCTTCGAGTCGATCGAAGGTAACGCCCTTTAAATTAAAAATAGGTAATTTGCAATTTACTTTGCAATTTTATAGCGTCCTCAGAGTGACCAAGAGAGTTTTCTGGTTCAATAGATGATTTTTAAAAATGACATGACAGATTTTTCAAATTAGAGCTTTTAATGAACTCTGATGTCTCATTGTAGACGCACTGACACGACAAATCAGAATATCTCAACTATTGACAGATTCATCTGTTTTAATTTATGAAAATTAAATTAAATTATTACGCATTCGCTCTTTTTCTTGTGTCATCGAAATATTTTTTTTTCGCTAAAAAATTATAATAAAAATTTCAAGTGAGATGTACCGGGAAAAAATTATTAACACTTTAAATATAAAAATAATGAAAAAAGAAATAATAAAATGTAAATTTCTTTGCTGAAATACATTATGTGTTTATATTATCCCGATGATCATGAATTGTGTTCAAGGATCGCGAAGATCTGTTGTAATAAATGTATGTGTATGTATAAGATAAAATCATCGAGAATTGCTCATCTTCGCGGCCGCGAACCTTTTGCTGCAGGGCCACACAATGAAATATCCTCGTCATGATCTGCGATCTATAGAGAAGATCGCACCGAGAGTATATTAATAGCATCTTCTCTCTCGTTGCCAATGAGCGATCTTTCATCTCTCGCGATCATCTTTTCTCTAGTCCGAGACGAGTATACAAGGCGTTCATTCTCTTCGTTTGGTCTCGCAGCTTCATTTGCTTTTACTTGACGACTGACACTGATGTTGTGCTCGTTCTTCTCGCGTGGCGCCAACGAGGAGTTGCCCATTAGACATCGTGTCAGTTTTCAACCCCCTTAGCAGAGATCTTGTTAATAGTTGCTTGGGGTCTGTGGGACCCCATTATTATTTTTGTACAAGCGGCGGACATTTTTCTTTATCATTCTTGAAAATACAAATCGCTAATGAAAATACTGAAAATATACTGAATAATTTTACAGATTAATCCCATGAAATATTATTATCATGATTTCAAGATGTGATAAACGAATAATAATTTATTATTATGTATAATAAGAAAATAGTGAGCGTAGTTAAAATAATACGAATTTTTATGATAAGGTTACGAAATAAATAATATTAAATTACAAATTTAAATCACCTTTAAATTCTTTGCACCTTACATTATTCAAATAACTTCTTGTGAAATAATTTTTTTTCATAGCGAAAAAATGTGTTTTTCTACTCTCCGAGACATTTTTCGTCAGATATATCGTGCGGCAAGAAAAAAGCTTCCAGCAAAATTAGTTCTGCCCGGAATTCTTCTGACCCCAAATGAGCATCGAAAGGGTTGATCTACCCCTAAAAGTTGTACTGCACGTAAAAGTTTCTGTGCGTCACACGAACTTTTCTATCAGCAATAATGTTTCTTCTCTCATTTTCACTCTTCGATCCAATCGCTCCGTTTAATTCGGGCACTCTGATTCTTCCATTTTCGTTGATTACGCGTCCATGAATCTAGTAAATTGGTGCAGGGAAAAATCATCGCGATATCTAGAGATCTGAAAGGCTCATAAAAATTAGCCATAAAAAGGGGCGCGAGAAAGAAGGAAATGCTTTTGCTCGCCCTCTAATACGACCATGCCAATTCATCGGAGAGTAGCACATTGCTCGGAATATCTGCCCCTCTGTTCAAAATGAGCAATTCAAGCAATGGAGAAAGAGAAGGAAAGAAAGAGGGCGAGAGAGAAAAAGAGAGAAAACTCCTCCCGTGTTTTTCTTGATTTTACTTTCGCTCGATCTCTTTACTGCAGTCCATAAGTGAATCTCTTGATTGATCGAACTCTCGCCTTTGGCGAAATTATGACAAATATGGTGATATAGGAAATTAGGACTTTGCTCTACACGTGATGGTAAAATCAGGCAATGAAAGAAGCCGCGGTTGTTCTCTATGTGAATGTGAGCATGAAATCAAATTAAATTTAGTCGTTCGTAAATAGATATACAAGGCTTAATGCGCACCATACCTGGTCCTTTATGGTTGGATGCTGCATGGAGCCTATACATGTATATATATATCATGCTATATAGAAGTTTATGCGAGCCACCAATGATCTCGTGAATTCCATAAATTATCCGTGAAAGGGGCGAGAAATGAGAGAAAAAAGAGGCCCGTATTACCCTACGCAACCATAACCATCTAATGCAGCAATATATATAGATGTATATTTACAAGATTCACCACGCCTTGGCCGTGGAGGCGTTGACGTGTTTGTGTGTGTGTGCTCGTTTATTATTTTGCTTTTTCCTATCACACATATATGGCTAAAGCGGTAGCCTCACTCCGGTTGTCGATTTCACGCAGTTTACTCAATAGTTTTCTTCGATATATTAGTAAGGTAGGAAACGCACTCGTTACAAATGATCGTAATCAATCAAAAGCTCTTTTTGTACACCTTTTGAAGTAAAATTAATCATGATATAGAAAGCTAAAAATCTTAAAATATTCAAATTAATTTATCAATGTAATATTTAAAAATAATTTGTCAGTTTAAGGAAAACATTAAAAAATTATAATTCAATTTCCATCTGTATTTTTTAATTAATTTATCAGATTAAAAACTTTCTGTAATGAAAAAAAAAACACAATTTTTGTCTCTTTTAAATGTTTATTGGCAACAGTAGAGGTAGAAAAAATTCAGCACACGTCGAAGACAATTTTCGTTATAATTCTGTCAATGAAAAATCAATGAGGTTGCACGTAGTCCTACCATATTGCATTATTCATTTGGTTCTCGCTCAAAAAAGTAGTGCACGAGCGAGCAGAAATTGAAAAAAAAATATAATTAGTGATAAAATATTTAAAAAATTTGAATTTTGACTTCATCCTAATTTTTCCGTCAATTTATCACGAGGAAGCCATCCTAAATTTAAAAATAGAAAACAAGTTTTTAACCCTTTCGAATATGCTCTTCGGCAATAACGGGATTGAAAAAATTAATCTCTCGTCGATGACAATTTTGATCATAATTTAGTCATAAAAATTCAACGAATTATTTGTATCTGAGATTCTTTTAACGAGGTTGCACGCAGCCCGACCACTTTATAATTCACCTGATTCCCTCGCGAAAGAAAAAAAAAAAAATGGTGCGAAAGATCAGCGAAAGTCAGCAGTGCAGCTACGGCGGTGGCGGTGTCGTATTCCGAGGTGAATTAGCATAAGTTGCGTGCCACCGGGTTAGCATTACGCGCACCTAAGCGAATATGCGAGAATCAGAGAGAGAGAGAGAGAGGGAGAGAGAGAGAGAGAGAGAGAGAGGGAAAGAGAAAGAGAGTTAAAATTCTAACGTCGAAAGATACGTCGCAGTTCTAAACTATAATAGACTATTCGCGTCTTGGTACTTAGAATTTACCAGCTCGAGCAGCATACACGCGAATCGTACCTGCAAGAAAATCACGTGCGTGTCCGCGGGATGAGCATTCCGGTCTCTGGCACATTCTCAAAACGCTTGAGCCTCGTCATTCTCAACACAATAAACTCTCTCAGCCCTCTGGAATATTATGTGCACTCTGTACATCTATGTTTCTTCCCTCCGCATGAGAACAAGAACGAGAAAAAATGTTCGTAACCCAGTGTAAAAAATAAATGAAGGCATAACCTTCCATTTTTTATCACACAAAAGCTGGAAAACAAAAAAACTCGTCAACATTCGAGTTTAATTTTTTATGAAAAAACATTGAAATTTTTTTAGCAGAGTGATTGAAATGTTCCGGTTAATCATCAGAATAAAAGAGTCATATTTTTGCAAGTTCTATTTTTTTGAATGAATATAAATTTTTATACATTTTTGTAAATGTTGATCGATCGAACCGATTTTTTTTTTCGTCGGCAACCTTACGTTTGAGAATAATTAAGATCTCAAAGTATTGAGATGGGAACAAAAAATATTCGTTAAGAGCAAAATTTGCATAATGTAAATTTATTATTAGAAGAACTAATTTTTCAATATTGTTCTCCTTTGTATAATTAAAAATATCTTTTCGAATGGCTCGCAACTTCCCAACTGATTCAATGTAAATTTACATATAGAATTTTAATGACATTCAACGGTTCTATATATTCAATTTAGCGATTACTTTCTCATAAATTTATTTCTGCCAAAAAAGTCTTGTAGCCTAAGCAAAGAGATTGAAAGATACGCATCGTCATAAAGGAAACTTTGTAAACGAGGTTAGACCATGCACAAGTAATGTGCAAATTTTTAATTTTTATATTATTTTTGTACTCCTAACATCGAGCCGAGTCTCTTAATAATTTGTGACTCGAAGCACGAGTACGTGCGTCCAATTCGCACGCTTTAGTAAAGAACAAAAAAAAAAATGAATCCTCTCATAGCAGATACTTGAGGTGAGTTCACGTATCGAAACTCGTTTGAGAATTAACATATGTATTGCTACTAGTTTGGCTACTACGTAAGAGAGTCTAGTCAAATACGTGAGAGAGAAAGACAGGAAGATTTCTCATGTGCTTTCGATGCCTACCTCACAGAGGATGAGAAAATCAGAGGCATCGCAGTATTAAAGTATGACTAGCTCGAATATACAGCTCACCCAACCACGTTCAACTAATCCCACTCGCATAACTTTATCCACTCATGCGTGTTAATCCTTACTTAACAACCCATACTCGATATTTACATTATTTACACCATCATTATTGTTTATCACCATCCCATTTATACTATTATTATTATAAATACTGAAATGCACTTGATTTAACGATTTTCGTGCATTTCTGAGAGGTATATTAATCTAAATATGGGGAATATGGACCACTGAAATATTTCTGCCTATACCGCATATATACCATTGGGCTTCAAATGACATTTAACAAATGTAAAATTTCCTCAGAATTATGTGTGGGATAATCTCGACTCGATATGTACATTATTCGCACTACCATGATTGTTTATCACTATAATATATCTGCTGTTATTATTATAACTACAGAAATTAATTTGAGTTAATAATTTTCCTGCAATTTGTACGGTAATGCAGAGAATACGGATCACTGAAATATTTCTGCCCATATATAGCCATCTACCATTCGATTTTAAATTACATTTAACAGGTGTGACATTTCATCAAAAATATACGTTCTATAAAGCCCCGGGAAGTTTAATATTTTTAGATTTTTAAATTTAGATTTTTTTCCAATGAACAATTTTACAGCCATATTTCGACATTCTATTTTGAGTCATAATAAAAAAACAAGTGGCACGATTTATATTTTTCTGGCAGCGAAGTTAGGAAAATCCTCCAATGCATCTTAACAACCTGGGCCATATTTCCCAGCTTTTCGTTTATATATAACGAATGGAAATTAAAAAATACGAGTAATATGGGAATGCAGGGTTCCCAGGCTTTCCCCGATTTCTTCAAATTCCCAATTATCCATGGTACATTTTATTATGATTAAACGAAAAGGTATTAACGTAATTACATTTTCTTTGGCGTGTTATTAGACACGAATATGCCTCCTTGCGGTTAATGTGTATGACTCTCCGCACGAATAGTTTATTATATTATACGAGATTCTACTTAGTAATATCCAGTGTAATATCGTTTCGTAGCTACAAAATGGGCCTGGCCTGTAGCCAGAGGTACTACCAGATACATAAATATTCGAGTCTCCTCGGCAAGGCAATCTGGATGCACATATGAGTGTCCTGATTGACTGGAAGAACATTGAAATGTCGTTGTTGTTCTCGTGATGTGAAATTGTTGAGTGCTCGTAAAATTACAGTTCTTTAAGCACTCATTAATTTATGGGAAATAGTTAATTTATTAATGAATTTATCCTGCAGTGTTTAATAAACGTTGAAAAGGGTTTAAACAAATGGATTCAATTAAAAAGATAACTATGGACCGTTGCGACTCTTGGTATGAATAAATTTTTGGCTAAATTTTTTACACTTATTTCATAGTGTGAGAGATCTAAAAAAAAGATATTGGCAATATTTTGATTAATTAAGGAATTAAAAACATAATAAAACAAAAAATTCAATGTCGACAAAAATACGTAGTTTAAAACAGTTTTAAAAAATGGGAGTCGTAAATTGTCGTAAATTTGAACTAATTAATCGTCACGCTGCTCCCAAGTTTCTCCCACACACTTAATAAACAATCATGTACCCTTAAACACTCGATCTCTTAAAAGTGCCAGGGCTCGTTTGCACCATCTCGCAAGTGCCTTTTACATAAAATATATTATCCCATCGCTTCGCACCTATCTCTCCATTACTTCTCTCTCGAAGTGACTTACGAGTATCCTCCGAGTTGTATCGACGACCGCACACGTTGCTCTCTCAAGCCATTTTTCGATCGATGTTTGTTCTCAAGGATTCGATTTTTTCGCAGGGAAGCAAAAAAAAAAAGTGAGAGAACAAAAATGTCCAATAAATCGTTACAGAACGAGAGGGAGAGTATGAATTTTCGACTTCTCGTTGAGATTGGCCTTGGCGCGTGTCTTTCTTTCATCGTCGCCTAACATGCACCCTGTAAAACATTGCCCGGATCCTCATTTTTTTTTTGTTAATTTATAAATTTACTTTCATTATATAACACACGAGAGACTTTGCAATACGTCCGAATGGTTGATAAAAAAACAACAAAAAGTTTCATGCAACAGTAAAACACTAGCGAGAGAAAGAGAATTATTATTTCACTTCTCGATACTTTCCAAATTCGCCCGAAGGGCATTTTACAGTAAAAAAAAGAAACATCCGCACAGAACACAGAATTTTATCTCCCTGTTTTTTTTTTTACGGATAGTTATTGCGTGTCAGGCTGCGTGATTCGATTAAATTCGATATCGATCTATAAAAATTGAAAAAATAAAATAATTTATTTATGCATGTTATTGGCGAATGCATCGTGCGTCACGATGAAAGTTAGAAATGTTATTTCACGAACGTTAACGCATGTACGTATAATATGCAAATTGATGAAATGTCGAGAGAGACTCTCTATAAGAATAGCAAAAACAAGAGAGTCCCAACAGCTTAAAGAAGTCCGGCCCGTGCGCGTGTCTTGTAATTTAATAAATTCTCGCTATTCATCCATTAAAATGAGACGGGTATGGACGAGGATGCATGCTGCTGGCACTACAAGAGATGTGAATATATATTTATATTTATGTGCCTATATATATATTGCTAAGCACGGAATTACATTTTCACGCTATATGTGTACGCCACGTATGCTAATATATCTTGAATACTTCTCTCAGAACTAGACTGATCTCCCATATGGTATGTGTATCTATATATATATATATATCTGTGTATAATAAACGTAGGTATATACCAATTTCCGTTTTGTTCACCGAGCCTTGGGCTATCTTAAGTTTTCACGCTCCACTGTACGATCGACATTTTTTTTTTACTTTTTTATCATATTGCCCGACTATATTCTATTAAAATAACTGATAGATGCTCGAGCACAAAGTATATGCATACTTGCGGTTCGTTTACTCACCAATCGTCTCCCGGAATTCAGCTTGGAGAATGTTAAAAAATAATAAAAAAATATTCTTGCTAACGAAGAATATTCAATGAATATAATATCTAATCAAATAATCGGTGAGAGCTTTTATCGATTAGGAATGTGACTGCACTTCATGGTTTGTGGATAGTGGATTTTTATTATTCTTATACGCACTTATCTCGATGTTATTCATCTATTAATTATTATACGTCCATTTGTTTCACAATTTTGCCAATGAAATTTTATTATCACGAGTCATTGGATATTTAAAATATTATTTTTATCGGATGCATTTCAATAATCACAGGTGGAGAGACTTAATTAAAGAATTTCATTTCCAGGAAGTTAAAGAGAAGTGTAGGAATGTTATGATTCATCATTACAAACATGCTTGTAATACAATTATGTTGGTGGGAATCATCATGCAGTCAGTCAGTCAACATTTCTTCTTTCTACATTGGATTAAAAATTTACAAATCAACAAACATACAAGTATATATAAGCAATGCATATCAACACTTCGTTGTTACATATTTAACAATGTCACGCATAAATATTATACTTACCCAGTTCCATGCCAGCCAAAAATCACGCACACCACGATTTTGATATTTTTACTTCCTCATTCTTATTTCCCCATAGAATAAAGTTTGTTCTCATGAAAATTTTATTTAAAACAATTAAAAGTAATTTTTTTCTGAGATTTTCATGCCATAGAGTATTTATAACGTGACTCGCCAATAAGGTTCAATTAATTTGGCCTAGAATGGTCTATATATATATATTTCCACGAGAGATATGATGAATAACATAACGAAATAAAGCACGTACAAAAAACACGATTTTGATATTTTTACTTCCTCATTTTTATTTCCCCATAGAATAAAGTTTGTTTTCATGAAAATTTTATTTAAAATAATTAAAAGTTATGTTTTTCCGGGATTTTCATGCCATAGAGTATTTATAATGTGACTCGCCAATAAGGTTCAATTAATTTGGCCTAGAATGGTCTATATATATATATATATATATATATTTCCGCGAGAGATATGATGAATAACGTAACGAAATAAAGCACGTGCAAGATGTATTTTTTACAGTCTCAACTACATTATATATATGCAACACTGGAGTTGCATATTTTGCACATCGGCCAACGAATCTACCTGTGCGTCGCGTACGAACGCTCTCTGTAATCAGGGACGAAAGTCCCGCAGGCTGACCGCGACTTTGCAGACCAACAATCGATTACCCTACGGGATATATTCTATAAATATTCGTATATAGTCTATACGTATACAGTTATGCGGCTGTAAAAGGGCAATCAATGCAAAATCGACCGAAGAACAACAAAAAAAAATGGAAAAATATAAAATGTATAGAAAATAAAAAACAGTTTTAAGATTTAAAAAAAAAAAAACAATTCAGTTATTATTTTGCAATAAAGAAAAACTCGTGCTTGAATATCATTGAAAAATCAAACTGCCCTTCAGTGTCTGAAGAATAAAAAAATGTGGAATGTTTTTTTACTTTAAAAAAATTCAGTTGGCCATTTTTTTTTCATCTCCCACGTTGGGAATTAGAACGATTATGTACAAAAATTTAATTAAATTTAATAATTGGTAATATTTTTTTTCAATCGTAATTAAATAGCAGGATTTTCTCAAGTTGTCCTTTTGACTTGGCAAAAAATATAACAAAATAATAGTAGAAATGAGATCGGATCCGAATGAGACGTTGATCAAGCTGGCATGAAATGTCTCATATAATTTGGAGCACGCGTAGCTCAGCCAGGAAACTTGCAACACTCGAGCGATATCGCACGTTAATTTATAATAATTCTGGCTCGTGTTCACGGTCCACACTCTCGTCGAGATGCAGCCTCCGCCACCATTGCCGGCCACGCGAGTTTTCGCGGAGAATAAAATGGACCGAGAGACGATCCTCCGTTGCCGCTTCCATCACCTAATCGCGACGACGAGCGCACATATACAATAAAATATAATATGATAAAAGACGAGAGACCTCCGTGCACGCGACTGACCGACCAGCCGAGAGGTTTGTGTTTTCTCACATGTTATAGGTCGCCTCGCGCATGTGCGCGGAGCTTTTACTTTTGTGTCATGATAACATTTTATTTTGTTTGCTATAATTCTTCTCCTCGGACTATGAACATTTCCCATTGCATGTTGCCATTAACGCGCGTCAGGCTGTAAAGCAGCTTCATAAATTTTCTTTCGCTATTCTCTCGCGGCAAGAGTCGAGAAAAAAGTTGCGGACGATAATAGACCCCGTGATAATAATTAATTTTAAGCACGAGATATATATGTGATAAGTCTGGCTTTCCATTATCACGATCGATTCATTATACGAGCATGAAAATAACAGTAGCACAAATTCAAAATTTATAACGAATTATCACTTTCGCATTTGAGTTAGTGCAAAAGTACTGCTCACTCGAGATAATTGAGAATTGATGCATCGATAATCGAATCTACAAGTTTGTAGATGGCAGCGTGAGATATTTCACGTTGATTCGTCATTATTAGCGTTGGTTAGCATCGTCGTACAAGTCAATGAACGGACGTATAAGTAATGGAAATAGAATGTCAACAAGGTGCACTAATTAAACAGTGATAAGCTGTGCAAAGTTCTAAGAGCACAGACAGGAAAAAAAATAATGAAAAAAAATAAATACTGCATGAAAAATTAATATTTATTTTTAACTCGAGCGAATAATTTAATGATCGTATATTTATTTTACGTCAACGATATCTTTTTATCAAAGTAAAACTTATTGCGAAAATATTTTATTTTTTTTTCATTTGAAGAAAAATAATTTTTTCACCATCAGCAGGACTTTTTTTTACTCGCCTTCAAGTTTGTGATTATTATCAGCGTTCGTTAGCTCCTCCCACCGATGGAAATCCAAACATCACTAAAACATTTCTGATTGTTGTTATTTTATTTTTATTATTAACAAGATACAAAAAGTAAACAAAAAAAAACAGATGTGAAAAGCCTGAACGAAAAAAAAAACATAGAAAATTAAGAAAAAAATATATATTTTTGCAGGAATTTTTTTTTTTGTAGTTACCTCGCGATGAAACGACGAGAAGCGGTTTGTGCGACATGTGTACTCGCTCGATTAGACCTCGTCGCATCTGTGAGCGAGGAGCCTCGTTCGCGAACACTGGTCAGCCTTTAATATGGAGAGAATAAGAGGATGGTTGGGGTGGACGAGTGCAAGGAGGAACGAGAATAAAGTAGCAAAGAGCGTTGGAGTTGCCAACGGATAAAGCAAGCTCGCGCTAGTAAAACTCGAGAGTTGTTTGTTCGACGAGCACATCAGTTCGTTCACGTTGAACAGCCTTCAACATCGGTAATTTAATGTGTAAATGTTACATCGTTCATAAAATAAATTTAACACTTTTTTCGACCCATATCGCCAGCAAATTTGTTTTTCATTGTGATATTAAAAAAAGTTCCTTCCAATAATTATTCTTTCTATTATTATTATTTTCCAAATTTATCGTAAATGGGATTTTTCAAAAAAAAATATATCTTAGATCGTCGGGGTGTAAGGAATTTGAAAAAAAATCTGGTACTAATTTTTCGGGAAGTACTTTTGTGTAAAAAATTATGAAGCAGATTTAAAAGGACATCGATTTTTCATGGAATGCCCCATATATCCGTGGAAGGTTGGCAGTTGACTTGTCACGAGAGTCCCACAACGGCATATCTCGATCACCACAAGTGCCGCTCGTACTGAATATCGACGTGAACTCCGCGATATTTCAACTCGATAACTAGACTTAATGTCGTTCTCTTTTTGCTTTTACGAATGAGACGCGAAGTATTTGGGTCGACCTTTTCGTTTGCGGCGACGGGGCGATCAAAAGAATATAACGAATTCTTATCGGTATCGAGTATCTTGTATATATAGCCGTTCGGATGCATAGATGAAGACATTATTGATGCTGAAGTAGTTGTACCTGCTACAAATTATTATATGGGGCATTTCGTGGCAAATCGATCATTTCTCTGACAGCCAACTCGACTTTTGCCTCGTAATGTTTTGTACTCTATTGATCCAATTGTAAAAGGTACTGGAATATTTTTCAAACGATTTCTCTCATCGACTATGTGAAATATTAATTATAAAAAACCATTAAATTTTTTTCTTAAAATCATTTTTATTAAATAATTTGAAAAATGCTTAAAAAATATCTTGCATCTTTTTTCATTCATTTCATTAACTTTTCATTTTCATTTTTCCTTCCATTTCGTTGTTACTTTTTTGCATCGAAAAATGTTAATGAAATTCGTCAGGATTTCAAGTTTACATGGAAGATCCCATATACACACAGTTGTACCACATGATACGAGTATTCAAGACCCTCCGGGTTTGTTGGAATCGTCTGACGTTCATCTGGAGATATGACTTTCCTATCGTCCACCCTTTTAGAGAGCACATAAATTAAACATTCGCGTAACAAACACACGCAGGATGAAATGCTGAAAGTAGAAAAGAAAAAAAAATAACAGAAAAAAAAAAAACAAAAATATTTCACATCTCGACTGAATGAAAGAGAGTGACTAATTACGTTACGGAATAATAAGCATTCTGGCTAATCCTTATGAGAAATTAGTCTTGTGATTTTTTTTTTCTTCTCTCATCGCGATGTATTGTTTTCTGATTCCTCAATCTCACTCATCACCCTACGAGAGAGAATAAGCTACATTAGCTTCGGGGCCCGCACGCGTGAGACGATTTCTTTTCTCTGCTCCGTTTCTCGGTTTCCTGTTGTAGTTTCGATGCGGGCGAGAAGAATCTACGAGTACATTAACGATAATAATAATAATTATTAAAAAATCATAATAATAATAACGATTATTCGTTTATAGTGGAAAGAAGTTTATCAGTGAAAGTGGCGAATTTTAATGGAAGTAAAACCGAAACGTTTGGCGTTCCCATTTCTCTAAATCTACAAGAGGGATTAAAATTTATGGTAAAAAAAATTTTGGAGATCTTTGCCTTTTTGGGCCTTTTAACCATTTATGTTCGAGAAACGAAAATTTCACACGCGATACCGTTTTTTTTCCAATTGCCTAGATACCCTAATTGAACAGAGAGAGAGAGAGAGAGAGGAAGAGAGAGAAATCGAGTCAGGCTGTCGTGCAACAGAGAGCGAAAAGTTAAGAATGGAGGAAAGATTGAACGGGACGAGGGTGAGATGGTCTTTCTCATCGCAAGGAGCCTTTTGAGATGAGCACAGGCGCCGCCTCGGGCTCATTCAGAACTCTCAAAAAAAAAAAAAGGGATCTTGCCCAAACGGGTTCTGTATGGGCATTTGAACGAATCTAAAACGAAGGATCTGTTATTTTTGGTTCCTCGTTAGTTCTCTCATACTTATCCCAAATATCTCAGAGTTCTGAATGAATGAAATTGACATTTAATAAAACGATTGGAAACGAAAATTGATTAAGGTAGCTGTGAAAATTTATGATGTCACGGATTCTCATCTTGGGAGGTAATAAAAAAAATTAGTATTCAACAAAAATATATGACGATATAATTTATACTGAAGACTGTCAATTATTTTTTAATTTTTTTTAATCATTCAAATCATTTTTTTAATTAGTAGTATTTACGACCATCATATAAAGAGGTTATGCTTATGAGACTGGTTAGTCGAATGAAATTTAGGAATCATTCAAAATTAGACATGTACTGTCAATTTTTTTTTCCCCATTTCACAATCAGATTGCATTTGTAAGCCAAAAGTCTTTTTATAGAATGAAACATTTTCTAAATAATGTCCATGTAAGGCTAAAGAAGGTCCTCGTGAAAAAACGTTCAAAGTTCCAAGTTATTTGATTGAGCGATGTGTGAAATCCAGTTCGAGCGAACAGAAAACACAACATCTGAGATTAGGTGACTGGTGTATGTGGATGCGGCACGTGCAATAAACAAACGAATGCAATGTATTGAATTACGGATAGAGAAATGTCTTTTGATGAAAATCGTCTCTTAATTCGGTACCGCCTTCGCTCTCTCTCTCTCTCTCTCTCTTTGCGGTTCTTTTTTTTTCCTCTCTCGCAAGAGCTCTTTCGTGTCGTCTTGCATTTACTGGTCTATTACAAAGCAGACAAGCAATTATTTGTTTAATTAATAATATTTACGACCATCATATAAAAAGGTTATGCTTATGAGAATGGTCAGTCGAATGAAATTTAGGAATCATTCAAAATTATCATTTAAAATTAATTTGTAAGCTAAAAGTCTTTTTATAGAATGAAACATTTTCTAAATAATGTCCATGTAAGGCTAAAGAAGGTCCTCGTGAAAAAACGTTCAAAGTTCCAAGTTATTTGATTGAGCGATGTGTGAAATACAGTTCGAGCGAACAGAAAACACAACATCTGAGATTAGATGACTGGTGTATGTGGATGCGGCACGTGCAATAAACAAGCGAGTGTAATGTATTGAATTACGGATAGAGAAGTGTCTTTTGATGAAAATCTTTTCTTAATTCGGTACCGCCTTCTCTCTCTCTCTCTTTGCCGATCTTTTTTCTTTTTTTCCTCTCTCGCAAGAGCTCTTTCGTGTCGTCTTACATTTACTGGTCTATTACAAAGCAGGCATTCACCTGTGATTAAATTACGACACTGCATGTACTATTAAACTGTTGCAAAGGCGACGATCGACGAGGCATGCAAGTCCTTTTAGCCACGATGACATTCGTTGTCGTTCACGTCAGTGTCATTCTCCTCTTGCGAATTATAGCTATATGTCTGATTATATATGTATATAAATTTATCTTTGTTTTTGTGCGTGTTTGTATGTATTTGTGCTGGAACTCTTACCTGCAATTTTATGGGATGATCGGAGGACCGAGTCTATTTCTCCGAAGCGTAGATGGAGTCGAACGATCGCGAGCGCCATGCGGCCTTATTCAGCATATTTGGCGGCGCTGATAGCTGCGAATATGTGCATGTGTGCATTTTCTTCACGCACAGCGGCTGACCGAGAGAAGCGTCCAGGTAACCGGACAGGTGCGAGAGAAAGAAGGAGGCCGCGAGGCTCTAGAACGATGAGGCAGGCTAATCCGGATGGAAAACGCAAATGTTTCATTAAAAATAAATCATTTATTTATTTTATATGTAAGATTTTACAATATTGGACTGTATAACGATCTGTTGTCGAAATAAAATGGGCAACTTGCAAATCAAATTATTTGTAATTTTTTTTCAGACCCTATCAAGATAGGATGCAAATTTATAATTTTTACATAAAAATTCGTATAAACTTGAAAATGGTATTTAAAAAACTGAGTCCTAAAAAAGCAAATAAATTTATATCTATTTTAATTTGTTTAATTTATATGGATAAATTGAAATAACTGATGAGCATTAATTCGTTCAGTTGCATCGATAAGAATTTTTATGATCCACAATTCTGTTTATACTTTAATGCACAAATTATCGACTATAAATATGATAAATGGTCGGATCGTAGTGAAATTTATTTTACAGCGATTGAGAAACGATGAATCTTCGTTCCCTTTCATTTTGAGGCTGGTAACCGCGAGATATCCACGAAAAAAAAAAAAAAAAAGTAAAAATAATACAATCGGCGAGAGCACTTTCATGGTATCCACACGCCGGTTATCCGGATCTCTTGGTGAACCGCAGAGAGCAGACGGAGCAGCAGGTGCATCGAGAGAGGTGCAATGCGGAGAAAGGCTCGCGCCTTCTCCTGCGCACCACCTCAAACTTCTCTCATACATCTTACACACGATGGAAATTCCGTAGTTTTGACGAAAAAAAAAATTAAATTAAAAGGTTTTCAAAATAAAATAAAATGTCGTAGGTTGAATAAAAAATCAATTATTGCCTATTAGGCACATAATTAACCCAAGTAAGAATTAAAGGTCGCTTGAATAGGCGTATTATCATTTCTCCATTTTATCATTTATACATCTTAATGTTCCTCTCCAGCACGACTCGTTCTTAACTCTTCTCATTATATGGGGCATTCCAGGTTGATTCAACAGGACCCATGACCTTCTGTCAATATATATATTTTTGCCGTAGGACAATGAAAAGGGTCGACAATTTTTAGATTATAAAAGCCAACCAAATTTTGTCTGTTTGTCACTAACGAAAAATTATAATATATTTTCTGGTAATTTTTCAAATATCTTTACAATCCTATTAAAAACATATTGAATGGATTTTTAATTGATGAATAGTGTTCATTCATCAGATCCTCCTTCTTTGGGAACAAATATTACTAAGACATAAGACAACGATCATTTTTAAAAAATTCTATAATGATTAATTTTTTTTTTGTATGAATTAGAACAACTCCCACACATGAGGGATTTCAAAAAATGTATTGTCCAATTTATAATTCCCTCTAAAAGTTCCAAAACAATCCAAAGCGACTTCGCTCTGAGCATTTTTCAACAAACTAAAAATTACTTTACGAGTTTTCATACGAATTTTTAGATTGTTCAAAAAAATTTGTCACCTCTTTGTATTTGTCTTATTATATTGAAAAAAAAAAAAAATCATGAAAAATCGTGACATTCACGGCAGTGTCTATTCAGTGTGGAAGGTCCCATGCATAGCCACGAAAAGCGTGATAAAACGTGTGCCGTTTATTATAAATAGCAATAAAATAAGCAAACCAGAAGAGCAATAGCAAAATGGTGTATATAGCGATTCTCTGCACCATATCGAATTACTCTATCGGCAAGAATCATCACATGCTCGACGAGAGTTGCACTTTCTATGTTCAAGCTCTTTGGCGATGTCTGGGTAGAGCCCTAATACTAAAGATCTGCGCGGTTTACGAGAAAAATACACACATATTGTACATACCAGCATGCTCTTATACATACCCACGCACACAAACAAATTTATATATATATACACATGTTACGATCATTGCGGGAATCGGCAAGGCGTAAGCGTAAATTCAAAGCGGTACGCGAGAGATTGAAGCGCGGATCGTTTCGCGATAAGAATATCGATAGGTCATCGGACGTGTGTGTCGAGAGTCCACGCGACGCGTTCGTTATCTCTTCTCGCTCTCGCTCTCTCTCTCTTTCTCTCTTTCTCTCTTTCTCTCTTTCTCTCTTTCTCTCTCCCTCTTTTTCTCTCTCTCTCTCTCTCTCTCTCTCTCTTCGTCTCTTTCTCTCTTTCTCTCTCTCTCTCTCTCTCTCTCTCTCTCTCTCTCTCTCTCTCTCTCTTTCTCGCTCTCTCTCTCTCTCTCGCTCTGTCTCTCTCTTTCTCGCTCTCGTTATAGTTACATACCGATCATCTAATACATGTATACACGATTGTATTAGTACCCATAAGTATGTAGATATAAATACATGTATATAGTGTTGTATTTAGAATAGCATGCGTTCTAATCGAGTTCGAGGATCGCGCGTCTCGTTCGGCTCATCGGCCACTTTCTAAGGATACAAGCACTATGAATTTATATATATATATATATATATATTTTTTTTTTCAGTATATTGGCCGCTGTATATAGGAGCTCGGATATGCGGATTATCCGGTGGTAATGAAGCCATCTCGTTCCTCCTGCTCGCGAATAACATCGAGAGCATAATCCCAACACTCTCGGTCGCGAGCAAGAGTTCTTGCTTGTCTTGAAGTCTTGCACACGTTTTCTCATCGTCATCATCGTAAAAGTTAGTTTAAACTCTCCTGGATTTTGCCTATATCTATATAGACTCTCTCGAAGCTACAGAAGAGGGCGCAGATCAGTTTTACATTGCTCTTGAGAATGAGAGAGAGATAGAGAGAGAGAGAGAGAGAGAGAGAGAGAGCGAGGAAGAGGGGGGGGGGGGGGGAGAGGTGAGCAAACCGTAAGCCGCGAGTTCGAGCTCGTGTTAATTAAGATTCGAGGTCACCTACATCGTCATCTTGTACCACAGATCGCAGGGCATACAAAAGACCGCCAAGTTTTTTTTCGATTAACGAAAAGCGATGATACTGAGCAAAAAAAGCATCTTTATAGTTTAAAAAATGGATTTTTTAAATCTTAGATTAGATTTACTAAAAATTTGAGTAGACGCAAAACGAAATTTATTTATCGAATACATCTCACAAAATGCAAAATTGAAATAAATTTATTAGTCAAATCAGCCGAATATATTTTTCTAAAGTTGAACATTCTTTTTTTTCTGCCTCGGAATATTTTTTGGAAAATGTTAATTATTAAATTGTCATCGATAAGTTCAATCACTTCATTTTTTTTCGAGACCCCAATCGCCGACTTGACATTGCCAGAAATTCTATCGTTTTTTTTCCAGATCATTATCGTGAGAATCGACTGTCTAATTATTAGGATCGATAGGGGGCGTTCTTCTCGAATCTTGTTTCGTGTATGTCGAATCTTTTGCCGAGCGTGGAGAAATTATTTTCATCGTGATCCACAAATACACACACACACACACATATATATATATATATATTGCCGTTTGCCGGTTTGCCGCGTGGTCTCCTTTCAGGATGACTTATATATTCACGCACACACACACACACACACACTATGAGCGAGTATATGGAGTTGTTCGTCGCAATCTCCTGTGTATTTAGTATGGCAATACCTTCGTCTCACATTCGAAGTAGCAACGACCTCTTCACACTATGCGATTCCTTTAATAACTCAAGAAATCCCGCAAAACTTATACATATATATATATATATATTATAATTATTATTATTATTATTATTTTCATATGTGTATCATAAGCTGCTACTCCTATATATAAATACGTGCGTGGAGAACGCCAAGATCGGCTCTTCTATATACGATGCCGATCATCGTGTCATGACTCTCGGCCCGCAAACATAAACCGGGGTCACGCACGGTGGCCGAGAAGGAGTAAAAGAGAAATATAGGTATGGAGAAAAAAAGAACGAGATAAAGAAAGATGTAGGTGAATTTCTGGATGTTCGGTCTCTCTGCAGACACACACGAGAGAGGAGAGTACGATGGCCTCACTTGATTATAGAGTACGCTCGTAAATGTTTTTTTTTTTTTTTTTTTCCTTTCTTCACGTACTATGAAACAAATTTACACGTACATAGATGAAAATTTTATGTATTTGCGTATGCATGTGTGGAAGCTCGTGTGCGCAGATGAACGCGGTGAAACGTGAACGAGTGTAGGAAGAAGTAATGAAAAAAAAAAAAAAGATGCCATTACGCGTACGAGAGAACTTCCGAAACCCGTTGATTACAGGTTATATTTTTCTCGCAATTATATCAAGACAGAAATTATTTAATAAGTTCGTAATACTTTGAGTTATTTTTTGTTTTTTTTTTTTAATCTCCAAAAATTATCATCTTACGTAAATTCCGTTGTTTATTTTTTTACTTCCGATACAGGGATGAGAGCTGCTGATTTTTTTCAAAAATTGTTTTTGTATATTTTTTAAAATAATATTTGGTAAAACAAACTGGAATATTAATTTTGAACTACAAGATAATTCATATTTATTAATTCATATATTTATTTTGTTCGATAAATTATATTCGCTGATTTAAAAAAAAACAAAATCAATTCGATCGTTGCGTGAGCAATGACACGTATTATTTTCTCATTTAACGCGAGGTCATTACAAGGGAGACGGGAGGTGAAAGCGTAGAACGTAAGAAAGGAAATTAAAGGACCTTTCTTCGTGTCCTTAGCCGGTGGTCGAGACTTCTCATTATGATGCCTTGTATATATGTATATATCCCGTTCACCGGCATCAAATGATCCGCGTAATTTTGTGGGTGACTCTCTCGCTCTCTGCTCGTTCTCCCCTCTCGGTTCGAAATTTTGGGTCCCATGTAAAGTTTCATAAGCGGCGAAACGAGCGAACGGGGCCGTGTCGAATCGACACCCGCGCTGCTCTCTCGGGCCCAGAGAGATATTTTTCGTGTGAAGGCTCCGGGCTGAATAATGAACATGATGGGAGCACAACGGGGAAAGTTTTGTGGACGAGACAACCCCCACATTCGCGAATAAAATGTTTGCGAGCAACACGAGCAGCAGCTAAAATGCGATTTACAACGAGCACGGTTATGCGACTCCCACGTTATCGAATCGCTTTTCTCTCCCGAGCTTCTCCAAAGGGAGTGAGAGAGAGAGAGAGAGAGAGAGAGAGAGGGAGAGAGAGAGAGAGAGAGAGATAGAGCGAGATACTCGAGAATTCTGGCCATAATTTATGGTAGTTCGACATTATCCTGCGGCAGCATAGAGAGGCGTGACCTATGTTTACTATCACAAGAGAGCTCTCGATCGACTCTCCACAGAGTAGGCGGACGTCACGACGACGACGACGACGACGATGACGACGACGTGTCGCATATATATACACGTTGCATTTCGATAAAAGATGCAAAAAATCTCGTCTCATCGTTTGACTTTCGGCCTTCCTTTTGAGGAATGCGCCCTAGCGTGATCCTCCTCGTGGTTATTAATGTATATTTGCGGCGAAGTCGATACTACAGAGGCAGATGTTGTACATACTGCAATACTGCATGTCAAATATCGATTTGAGAGAGAACGGGGCAAAATGGAACAGTCTTATTGAATTAAAACAAAATTTCATATGCAAAGATGCATGATTTGTTTAAAAAAAAAAAAGAAAGTTTTACGAAATTCTTCTGGTGATTATATTAATGTATTTGTGACACAATGAATACCTCAGACTCAATTGTTGAATATACCATGGGTTCAAGACAGTATGGGGCAAAATGGGATGGGCCCAATGACAAGAAAAATTCATACACAAAGTTACAACATTCGACGACGAAAAAAAATGTTTCTCGATATTTTTATGCCAGAGAGCTCAAAATGATTTACATGATGCATAAAATAATGTTTAAAAAAACTTCTGGATGACGTGTGTGCGTAAAGAGTCAATGACTTACCTTAATTTTGTAGGCTATAAAATTCTTGTTAAATTTGGTGTGAATATTACCAATTCATTGAATTTTGCATTTTTTTTTAAATAAATATCCAAATCATTCAAACAACATTCGGCCCATCGAAATAAATTTATATTACTGGGGCCAGTTATAATTTAGTGACAATAGATAAATTAATTATAAGTTTACAAAATTTTAATCTTTTTCTTAAATTTTCACGTTTAAATTTCCATTTTTTTCTTGGTATTCCATTTTACCCCGATTTCGCGTTTCAAATTGAAAATGATATGCCCATAGTTTGTACGTCCATATTTCTATACGTCTATAGGTTTTATGTTAACTAGCTATGAATGCGAGTGGATCCATGCGACTATGATGAATTGCGCGACCTTTATTTACGACACGAAATAAAACTGCGATTGCGAGCGATATACTGTATAACTACAGAGGCATCAGCATCTACACTATGTATCATTGAAATGATATATACATATATACAGATTATAAAAAAACATTTTATCCAAGTACTTTTACGATGCATTATATTTGCTTTCACGGCAGAAAATCTATACAAAACACAATGGGCGTTAAGTACAATGGATGACCGTTATAGTTCGTGCATATATATTATATATATATATATATTTGTTTTATAACGCTGACGCGGTTTAACTATAAGCGTTTTCTGGACTGATTAAAGTAAACAGGAAAAAATCATTTTTCTATTTCATGCCAAAAGTTTGGTCCACAGGCTAAAAAAAAATATATTAAAAAGAAGATAATTAGATAATTGATTGTAGCGGCATTAAGAAATTTTTATGGATTTTTAAACCTTTAAAGTTCGCCTGTGAGAGAAGTCGTTTGGTCATACCCGAAGTCATAACAATCGTCACGTAATGTCTTGAAAAAAACACAGCAGTTACTCTCTAAACCTTCTCTCTGCAGAGGCTAAAGGAGCAAAAAAGAGTAGAAAAGAAATTACCGGTAACGCTGATCATCAAGGAGGTTCTCGCTCGGTTAGCACGCCTTCATCTCTCGAGATTATCTCGAGACTAATCGTGGCAAAACAGCGCGTTTTCATCGGTGGTTTGTAGGTAACGCGGTCCTCCGGCTGTTATAAGTCTTCGGGCTCTTTTCAACGAACGGTGAATCGTCAATGAAATGCTCTTTTCCTTCGGGCAATTCGTTTCTTTGCTTCAACGTAACGCAGAAAACAACAGAGTGATTGGCTATCCAAGAAGATGAAACACACATTTTTGATAGAATTTTTTTAATTTTATAAAAAATTGTTAATGGATACGTGATCAGCGGGAAAAAAAATGCTTCGATGTTGAACTGTACAAAAATAATTTTTCCTCTTTTCTGCCACGAAAATCTGTTCTAGTAAAATGATGAAGCTGCAGATCCATTGCATGCGCATTTTCTTGATAATCATTCAAGTTTTAAAATGCCACTTGACTCATTACGATTTATTTAAATTCTTTTTAGGTTTTTGATTTCGGCGAGATTCAAAAATCTTCTCATGACTTTAAAAACTAAGATATTTTTGTTATTGGACAAAACGACCTTTGTTGTGTTTACTCGAGGCGTTTTTGAAACCCTCCTTATCGTCTCGAATAGGCCAAACTGGAAATTTCAACATCTCTTAGCTTTTCGACCTGAAGAAAAAAAAATGACTTTCTTGTGATTTGCAAAACATTTAAAGATCTCACTCTACTGCGAAGTTTTCATTTTTTACTGTGGATCACACCAACTTTATGTTACAAATTTGAACATTCCATTTAAAAATAAAAAAATTGCTCAAAACATATAAACTTTCTCGTTTTATAACAAACTGCTAGTTATTAATTATTAATAATTATTAATAAATGATGGTAACGTTGAGATTGAAAAAAATTATGTTTTCACAAAATTCAAGAATTGCTTCGTGACTAGAAATATGTTGAATTGGTGTCATTAAAAAATCCAACGTTGCTGTAAAAACTGTAAGCTATGGATCATGCACGCATCAGCTGGACACAAAACGCAGCTGTTTATTTTTTAAGCCATGAGAATAGTGTATAGAGCCGAAAGCAGCGAGGTGGGCAACTATCCTCAAATATTTTTTTTCTCCTTGCCTCCACCTGACCCCCCCTCCCGCCCGCCATGCACGTTCTATCTCTTTGCTCGTCTCGATCATCTCTCGCATCTTGCCGCGCGAAAGACGCAGTACATACGCCTCATTACCTCCGGGCGATCGGTCAATCGGACACGTTCTTGAGCTCCTCCCGCGACTCTCTGACACACAGCTATAGCCTCGAGGCTCTCCCGTTCGTTTCTATCTTTCCGAATCAATCTAGCAGGGGGTCTAATGAACGTTCACACGTGTTACAATCCCATTCAGCTTCGTCGACGAGGAACTTTGTTTTTCAATCGTCTTTCACGATCTTTCCAGCTGTTACTCTCATGCAATCTCCAAAAACATCACATGTATGAGAGCTCGAAGTTCACGAACTTTGTTTTTTTTTTTTTTTGATTACCTACGAACAATGCTTTTATGATGCTATACAACAACATGTTGACGTGTACAATAACACTGACCCTCATGGAAAGAAGTATGTACGTTGGATATATATATATATCCTGCATATATTTAATAAATTTCTACAAACTTTGACATCCTGAATATATTTTAAAATATACCTTTTTTCCCATGAGGGAGAGAGGATAAAAATTGACAATAATATTAGCAATAATAAATTGATCATTGAATAAACTTTCATTATACTGATCCGAGAATGCGATTCAATTTTTTTTTTTAGATAATTTCGAATGATGTAACAAAACTATAATTTTTTCCAATTAATTTGAATTCATTCCACGAATAAAAATTCCATAACGCAATTAGGAAGTCTGAAAAAAAAAAAAGCGAACAACTTGAAAGTTAACTGTACAAAAAAGATTCATCGTGTACAGAAAACATTTTTTTTTTCGCATGAATCTGCAAATCATCGCGACATTCCCGAATGGCTCGAGGGTTTGATATTATCATCGTGTAAAAATCGTGTGAGATTATATTATTATATTTTTTTTTTTTACTGGGTTGACAAGGTAACTCGATCACGGGCCACGTGGCGTAAAATCATTGGAGCGAGCAGTTGATACAAAAGAATGGCGAATTTGAACGAGCGAGGCGACATCGTGCGTCGATCGACCCAAATTCCAGGGAGATCGAGAGGCCCTCATCACGGGAATTGGACCGCCACACGTGTGAGACTGGCGATCGAGAGAGGCACGCGCGATCTTGGCAGCCTTAAGGCTGATCTTTGTCGTTTTTGATCCCTCGCCTCTAATAATCGTGGCCACCGTAGAACAATCGACGGGCCAAACGATCTATCAAAAGAGTCGATTTGTGCTCCATTGCTGAAATACCCGAATCAGATTTGGATCTCTACGATTAAATCCCAAATTCTCCCTTTGACCGAGGTGTGGGCGCCACACACGTTAATTAAGTAAACTACTAATCTATGCACTTTACATCTGAATTAAAAAAAATAATAATTAAAAAAAAATTAAAAATTTCGATATATTTTTTTACGTCATTTGTTTATTTATTTTAAATATACTCGGCCAAATTTAGAATTTTGGCAATACTTTCGGAGCATACTTACTTTTCATGGGGGTGCTTTTTGGCCAATTTCGGTGGAGAAACTATAAAATTGCAGGGAGGTGAAAGGGGAACAAAAAGGGGAAAGGCTCGACTTTCTCCCTCGATCATTGGCCGCCCTGATGGAGTTTTTTTTTTTTAACATGCTGGCACCATTAAGGATCGACATCCCACCAAAGAGATCGAGTGTACAAATTCGTTGCTCTCCACCGTATTTTTTTCATCTCGTTTCTTTCTTTTTTACATTTCTCTCTCGCTTCTCTTTTTTCTTGCCAGTCTCTCGGACTTTTGGGCTTCCAGTGGAGAGCGCGGGCGCATTGATTGCTCTTGATTACCGATCGCCAAGCCTACGCACGAGTTTTAAGAGTATACGCATATACCATTGTAACTTCCTTTGGCCGAATCTACAAAAGGAATTGTGCCGAAGAAGGTTCATGTACCTCAAATACTGCTGGTTGTATCTCATGAATGAAATTGACGATAGGAGCTTCGAATACTCGTTTGATTACCTCTCCCTCTCTCTCTCTCTCTCTCTCTCTCTTAGAGAGGGACGAGAGGGACGAGAGGGACGAGAGGGACGAGAGGGACTAATGAATAACGTAGAGATTTTACTGAACTAAAGTGGACAGTTTGCAAAAGGGAGATATGTGTGTGTGTATTTTTTTATTGGGCTAATTTCTCATCGATTGCTAATTCAACGAATGGCAACCATCCAAAAATGAAAGACCATCCGCAAAATAACTACAATGTAATAATAATAAAAAACTTGATAATTCTTTTACGCAATTTTAATACTAAAAAAATATATAGTTAATGCTATTTTCAATTTGATTCCATGAGAATAATCTATATTTTTGTTCGACCAAGAGCCTTATTTATAAATTGGTTCAATGAGTTCGCGCCTATTGAGCAATACATCACGATGAAAAATAATGCCAGATCGTAAAATAAATCCTCTGCGTACTCGTGTCGAACTAACAAGCAAAATATTTCACACAATTTTCGCTGAGAATGAGCTATAACTATTCTCATCTTTATCTGCTGTTTTTTTTTTGTTTCCAGCTTCTATGTGTGTAATAAACCTGTACAAGAATCGTTTTTATTCACGAGAGTTAAGCCTGTCAATTAATTCGCGACATTGATGAATACAACGAAAAAAAAAAAAAAAAAAAAACCCAACGAAACATCGAAATATTGTATACGAAACTGAACGGTATAATACCGTACGTGATCAATTAGTTACGCTCTGTTCTACACAAAACTCGGGCTCGTTCGCGATATTCTGTGTAACGTTACGTCGAGATTGGCGATTCCCATGCCTGCCATACGTATGTATATCCATTCAAAAGTTACCGCGTGCAGTTGAATGTTTTTATGCGATACAAAAAATCTCTTTGCCCCACAGAGAGGGCGCTTCGATTCGAAAAACTGTGTCAGGCGCACGAACGTCAGATAATCCTTTTCATCATATATATGATATTCTATATATCAAATTATATACTGATCATAACACATTTATACATACTATGTTGCTGCATAATATTACTTAGATATGTATACAAATGAACATTCAACCTGTACATGAGAGTTTTATCTCAGATTAAATATTCACATGGATTGCCATTGCCAAAGAAAACTTTATTATAAATAAATTTACGAATATATTCGAGTATATGAAATCAAGGAAGGACTGGGACGATTGAAAAATTCATTGAAAATTATTTTAAGACACGATAATTATAAATAATTAGTATAAATTTTGTTACTCTTTTGGCATGAATATTAATGTATTTTTATCTTCCTGATAGAAATTTTGTGACCATAAGAGTAATGGAAATTTCGTCAGGATTTACCGCAAAAATACCGAAAATACTCAATCACAAGATTGACTGCTGTTACTTTTGCTAGAAAATGTATAAAGTTTTTTCTTGGAAACGATTGAATAAAAAAATCCTCTCTCTGAATGATGAGAAAGAGACTTAAGAATATGTAAAATTAGTACAAGTCATTGTGCAAGTTTCGATCCGCACCTTTATCGCATACATATATGAATATAAAATGACCATAACGGAACGTGTTTATTGAATATCGTCGGTGATTACCGCTTTGCGAGGATCGTCATTCCAGGTCAGCCAATATTTCTTTTCCTGCATGACAGTAAAAAAAAATGCCCACAAAAAATATACTTGAATTCCGTAACAACTGAACCTTAAATCTTGACCAATAAAAAATTATACATTATTGTGTTGCAACAAAATGATTTTTGCCATTGTTACGTACAAATACTGCCAATCTCAATTTGGAAAAATTCGGATTACAGTGAGTTTTATGTGTCACTTGCGTCTAACACTGGGACAAAAATGCATCGTGACAATGGAGAGTCCCGAACCACCTGAATGGCCTAGGCTGAACCACCTGTATGAACGTCATGCTGGGAGGGAAGGGGGGATGGGGGTGGGCGGTCGATAAGGCAACAGTGTAGAACAGACGAGGTGGAGAAATGTTGGACTAAGAACGAGTGAATGAGGGAATAAGAAAAAAAAAGACATGATTATAATAAAGGGGACCGTGATCCACGCTAGGCTGCATCGCACGGAGGAGTTTCCGGCGCGTCATTTTCCCACAGTGCTTAACGCAAAAGTGTAGCAAATGAAAGGGGGTTCATATGTATATATATATATGTATATGGGTGCACCATGGACTGTGTACGAAGGAAAACAATCTCACCGTTGGGCTGAGGAGAGTCACGACACCGTGAGTTAAAAAGGACTTCAATCTACGACGAATCGGTTCGACAATCTCCTTATCTTTGTTTTTCTATAGAGTAAAGACTAAAAATGTGATCGAAGCTGATAAAATCGACTAGTCTGTTTTTTCATATAAATTTGTTTCTATACATGAAAATCGTTAATCGCAAAATACTTATTTTCTCTAAAAATGTCAAAAACTTACCGAGCACAATTTGTTAATTGTAGGTTATTGAAATTTGCTAATTTATAATCCCATGATTTCAATCACAACACGCAAATTGTACACTTTGAACTTGAAAGATACCTCTACGCATTGTCAATGAATTTTCGAAGTATTGATTGAACATTTGTCAATCGAATACAACAGACTTGGGGTACTTTGTCTATCAATACTTTAGCAATATTATTTTCTAACTATTATTTTTTTTCGCGGGTCTCTTTATACTTTTTTGTACACGGAGCTGACAGTCATTTGATGTACGATGAATTAATCGCAGCTCTTTTTCCCCCTAGTAAGACACAATGAAGACGAGAAAACTCGTGGAGGAGTCAAGAACGCGTTCACATATATTATTTTATTTTCATTCCCTTTTTCTTGGAACGACCACAAAATCCGATAAAATCTAATCATTCGATCGTAGGCATTTTTGTACTAACTAATTATCTACTTTCATTCTCTTTGATGCTCAGTTTTTAGCTGACCCTTTTTTTTCTCAAAGAATTAGAAAGAAGAAAAAAAAGAAAAACATGCAGAGTGCGTGTGGGCAACGCACAAGAGGAATGCACGGAATCTCGGGGTAATTGGATATGGTAATAATCACTTACCTGTACATTCCTTCTCACCGCCCCTCTCGTTGTACTTTGTACATTATCGTGCAAGTGCATTTTTATCCGAGAATAAATTCTTTTAGGTATGAAAGTGATTCATCATACTAATGTGCGTAACACCCTATGAGATTTACGTTAAAAGAACAATAAAATTTATTACTTTCAAAATAACTGGCGGTCTATTATTAAATTACGATATAATGGAATAATTTTATTATCAATAAAAACTCAGAAAAAGGTATTCATTTCTGTGAAACGAATTTTATTTCTAAGTTTTACTCAAAAAAATGAAACGCATTAATTTATTTTTTATCTTCTTTACTATTTTTTTATAGTATCGTAATTGATTAAATAATTTCGACAAAAAAAATATTTGTGATAAATTCTGCTTTTGATACGAAAAAGTTTACGGATTTTTTTTAAATTATATATTTGGGCCAATTAATACATCACTTGCATACAAACATCTATTTGTATCTTTATCCCACAAAAAACGAATATCTCTAGCTTTTGCTCTGTCGCTGCGCCTTTTATTACTCGGGCGATGTGCGTGTCACGAATTTATTAGTTTTGCGTGTATGTAAAAAAATTAGGCTGCTGAGTGCGGGAACGCAAAACAGTAGCGCACGTGAGGGAACTTCTCTGCCACATTCATTATCCATACTATTTTATATATATATATATATATAACATCGTGTAAGTGCGCCAACTACGGGGTGAGTGCAGCGTTCCAATTCGAGACTACGCAAAGCAAAGTTTGCGTGAGCGTAATTGCGCACAACCTTGGCATTGGTCTTGCTTTTGTGGTTGCGGCATCGCAGCGGTTTTTACTGACATGAGAGAAAAAGCATTGCGCACACGAGAGAAAGAGAACGAAGGATCACTCTCTGGGTGTCATTCATTTTTGCTTATAGAGAACTGCTCGGGTACTGCAAACTCCATCGTTCACGGGGACGATGTTAAACTACCCATAGATCCCACAAGATTCATGGTCGCTCGCGAAAATGGAGCCCTACATATGTATATCTGCAAATATAGCATCGTACAAGGAATAGCGGGTAAAATGGACCACCATTGAAAAACATTGAATTTTATTTAATTCTCGTTTATTTTTATAAAAAATATGAAAAATGATCTACCATTATTTGTGGAGAATGAAGGCCAACAACCTTTAAAAGTCTCGGAGGCTGATTAAAAGCGTGAAATTTCTAAAAAGTTACAGGCAATGAAAAAAGGATTCCAACGATCCTGGACTTATCATAGCAGTAGAAGGATTCTATTGGGACGAGGGGAAAGTCTCGTAGCTGTAAAGTCCTTTTTCTGGAGACGGTTAAAATTTCTTTCAATGCGCTGGGGATTGGAAAATATAGGAATAATTATCTATCACTGCAGCAATTAAAATGTAATAGCCTATAAGCCTTTAAAAGCTTCAGAGGTCGATTGAGAACATAAAATTTCGAAGAAGTTACAGCCGATTAAAAAATAAAGTGTTCCGACTATTCTGGAGTTATCGAAGCTGCAGACGTTTCTACTAGAACGAGGAGACTTATCTCGTAGTTGGAAGCGAACGTGTACCGCGGAACAGGAAGGAGGACACAAACTCGAGGGACGTCGAGACGTCGAGTCGCGCCCAGTACATTGAACGAGAGAATATCCCCCATGGGCTCTCATGGTTTTTACGAGCACCCTTTACGACGCGATCACTTTTCTAAGGCTATATATACCCGACTCTTTTTTGCTAACATCTCTCGCTCCTCTACATAGAAGCGAGTTCTTCCAGGTTAAGCCGCGTATCTTCGTCTTCACCTTTCGCAAAATATTTGCAAAATTTTTTTCTTTTTTTTTTTTTCTATCTCTTCGCGAGAAAAAACGACAATCGTTATATCGAGAGGAGCTGCAAGCGTGTAAAGTGAATTACAAGCCGCTAGATTTGCATTTTCACTTACGAAAAAAAAAAAAAAGAAATAAAACGTATGTACATTATATTACGTGATATTTCTCGCGAGCATTCAAATTTTATTGCTCAAATGAAAAAAAAATCAATCTTGTTTATGACAAATTTTCATAGAAATCATGCGCTCATCTTCTCTTCGTGAGCGAACTTTGGACAAACGAGCAAATGTCTCGGGGGTATATAAACGATAATACATGTATATGTCCCTCTGCCTCTCTCTCTCTCTCGCGCTTGAGAGAGAGAGCGAGAGACGAAAGAGATGATATGTAGGTGAGATTATAGCGCGAGAGGTGCAAGATTGCGGCGAGAGAGAGAGAGAGAGAGAGAGAGAGAGAGAGACGACGCAGACCGTTGTGGGGAGTCACAGATATCTCTTGAAGATCAGGAGATACATTTGGAATAAAAAAAAATATTAATATTACCAGAGATAGTTTGAGAGATGGTAATGATTATCGAGGCGTTCAATCAATTTCATTCGTACGCCAAGCTTCTTCGAGTCTATGGTAAGCGATACTTTCGCGATTATATCAACGGATTCTGGCCATTTGACGGTGATTGGCCACTTTATATTTTACGATCTATGAGATGCGAGACGAAATACTTTTATTCTATCCGAATCAATTTTATTTGAACCAACATCATTCAATAAATTTATCACATTTATTTATATGTCTCTCTATTTATTTTTCTACGAAAATTTAATTTTATTCCACTATTTATTCAGGTGTGTTGATTTTGTAATTTAAAATTGAACACTAAACGGATCATTGTATTGAATTAGTATTTTTTTAATTCAAATAAATTAACTCAATTTTAATTAAATGAATTATTTTTTTTTATCCAAATAAATTAACTCAATTTTAATTAAATGAATTATTTTTTTTTATTCAAATAAATTAACTCAATTTTAATTAAATGAATTTATTTTTTTTAACTTGAAAAAAATCGATTCAAATTCGCTCTCATGAGCAAACTAAATCAAATTTAGTTGATTCAACTAAACTTTTTTTCTTGGTGTAGAACGAGGAAGCATCGTACCCTCGCAGAGACTAGCCGGTGTCTACTACAGTGGAAAAAGGAACCCGAATAAATCATTTTATGATGTTGTCGGGTCCCAAGTACGTTTTATTAATTTATAACGGGCGTCTCAATTAAATACCCACTTGCCCTGATCGTTAGTGATGGTTGAGATGTGTGAGCCGCAATACTTTATACACTGATTGGCCAGTATCACTAGCAAAAAGTGTTTAAGCTCTCCGGAGACGAGTTAGGGAATAAACTTTTGCTTCGGAACTTGGGTTTGCTTGAACAATCGATATTTCTCCGGAAGAGGATATAATCATTATAATATTATGAACAGCGGTTCTAATATTGTACATTTAAATGCGTAAGAAAATCTGTGCGAGTTATTAAGTATTTGTCATTGAGAGTATATATGGAATAGCCGAATATTGTGAGGAGTTTGACTCCGGCATCGATATTCGTCGGATCCTCTTACGAATTTTATGATACGTAGTGAAGGACACACGCTAGGATGTAATGCAAGCTTACTCAATTCCGGGTCAAAGGATATTCCGGGTCAAAGGATATTCCGGGTCAAAGGATATTCCGGGTCAAAGGATATTCCATGAAGTTCAATAGTTTCGACTGTCTCAATTCCCTGAGGATTCACGAAAACATTTGCCCCTAACTGCAAGACTGAAATATCAAAAAATTATTTATAAGGGGCATGGTACCCTTATGGATCCTGCTGTATATGAGCAGACAAATCAGAAACAAAATATATTAACGGTTATTTTCGTGCTACAGGGCATTCCATGTGCAAGCCCATGAGCTTTTTCAATTTTCCCTCATATTCCTTGTCTATCCTATAGGAGAATCGGTGAGATGTCGATACGATTTGGCCCTAGAATTGAAAGTAACATGTTAGAATATTAGCGGCAATCTTTATAATGTTTGAGCCGCTGTAGAGTATTTTGGGTGCTTCTCGCCAAATTACGTTGGTCAATGGTCCTGGCAGACAAAAGACATCTATACACACGATTTATATATGATCCGATTAGATTTGATTTTGGCCACGTTGGGAAGAACTATGGCGTTTTAGATTCAAAAATCACCGTCAGCAATCAATATTCCCAATTTATTTATTGCCATTTTTGCTTTTTTCTTTTTGCTCGAGAAAAGATACTAGTTGAGTTTCGAGGTTCAAGACGATAAGGGGCACTGTCAGACGATAAGGGGGAAATGTATGTACTCGTACTTGATCCGAAATTCTGACGAGTTTTCTGATATAGCTCGAGAAAGTGAGTAAGAGGGAGAGAGAGAGAGAGAGAGAGAGAGAGAGAGAGAGAGAGAGAGAGAGAGAGGGAGGGAGAACTTTGGTGATGCGCACTCCCGATAAATCCTACTAATGCCGACGATTAATCTCGGACGTTGTAACTCCCGACACCCGCGGCGGGCCACGCGAGCTTCCGGAATGAATACCCACGTCACGACGGGCTCGACGATCCTCTACAATATATATATATATATATGTAATATGTACTCCTTTTAGTCGAAAAGACCGAGCAACTTCCCAGTAGGCAGATACACGACGTTACATGTATATATGTATGTATAAATAAGTGTATGTATGTATATAAATATATATTTGGAATGTGTGTGGTAGCTCTGCGGTTGTTCTGTTTCTTCAGACGAGTGACTTTCCACAGAGTTCTTGGAGTTCCAACGAGAGAGTGAAAGAGCAAGAAAGAAAATTTCAGTCACGATGATCTCACAAACGGTAAGAGACGAGAGGAAAAGAGAGAGGGAGAAAGACAGCGAGAAAGATTCAAAGAAATGTTTTGTATTCGGTGTTCATTTATCTGCATCGTGTGCCTCAAGAGACTATATATACAAGCTCTATGAGATATGCGATGGGGTTCTCGGCAGGGAGTTAGACAGCATAAGCATAAGACTATCCATGGGTAGATATGGGGCATTCCACCTTAAATCGAGCATCGTCTGACTCTGACCCACTTGCATTCGGTCAATTATTTTTTTATATTCTTTTTGCTAGTGAGTCGAGTGTACTCAATTATTATGAGATTTTATTATTATCGCTTACCATAGTTACAAATTTTTAACCTTTGCAATAAAATTAAAATTTAGTAGCCCACATATAAATTACAGGGCTCATTGGACGAAATAACGAGGTCAAAACGTGGTCAATCTTGAGAAAAAAAAGAATCACGATTCAGGACCTTAATTTTTCCAATTTTTAACCCGAAAAATCGATCTTTTAGAACGTATGTAATCGCTGCAAAAAAAAAACACAAAAATACGAAATGTGATGGAAAATTACGGCATAGCAAGATACGATGAGTAGATAATTTAGTAGATTTCTAGCACCGCTATCGAAATATCGAGGAATACAAACGGTAAGTCTGCCCTAGTCTTAAAAAGTTTTTTTCTGTGAAATTTCAAGATATTCATCGTAAAAAAACTTCAGATGACTTTTTTATCGATAGAAGTGAATATTCAATTATAATGAGGTATTAAAAATAAGTTAACCGAAATATTTGCTGCATGAAACGAAGTATGGTGAGTCGAGATGAAAAACCCCATAGATCCATAAATAAAATCATATAATAAAGCTTCGTTCTCTTCAACATCCAAGATCCATTCATCGTGAACCTTTTGCATATTTTTGTCTGTAAAAAAAAAAATGTTTATTGCTAAACATCGTTTTGTCTAGGATTTTCGCAACGATACACTCTCATCTACTCGCCATATGCTTTTGCTTTTACATTATATATATATATATATAAACATAGAATAGGACAATAATCGCGCTTTAGAGGTTCTCTTTATTACTAAGTTACGTCTTCTTCTTCTTCTTCTCTATCTCTCACGATGACTTTATGGAATTCTGCAGTAAGCAGGAGGTTAATCGTCTAAAGATTTTTCCCGGTGCAGCGACAAGATGCACACTCGTTGGTGCATATATAGAGAATTGACGCTCTAAGAGAACAGAGCGCAGAGGAGGCGCCTCATACGTATATATAGATATGCAGATAACACATCACGTCAGGGGCCACAGTAAGGCTCAGACGTTAACTCACGAGTTAATTGGTATCACGCCTACAGATTTATCTCCATATATTGAACCGTCACGAGTAGCCTCAGATGCGGATTCTCGTGTGTATGTGATGAATTCCAACATGATTTAGCCACGAAATAGAAAAATTGCTATTTGTGCCCTTTTCTACCAAAATTTTCAAAATCATTTATTAGATTATGGAAAAGTTTTATTTTGTAAGGTTAAAAAATGTTTATTTGATTATTTTCAACTCAAATTTCCGTAAGTATTTAATCAATTTTTTTTATTCAATGGCTAGATACTACATACATTAAAAAAGAAATCTTTAGCGGAAAAAAAAAATATGCGAACGAAATTTTATTATTGGTCACTTTCATTTTTACATGAAAGAGATCGATGCGTCTCTTATCGTTTCTGATAATCGTGTTTTTCTCTCTGTACTTTCACTAATTCCCGCCGTTTACGCGAACACGCACTTGAACATCAAATTTTAACTGACATACATATATATACCGCGTGCTTGCTCTTGTTGTCTCGGGTTAGCCTCATTTTTTTCATCAACTTTTCTGTCATCGAGACCGTAACTTTGCATGTGTTTATACACCACAAATTTTACACATATGACTATACATTACATCGCGATCGAGCCCGGCGCCCCCGGGCAACCCTCATCGCTCTTCGGCAAAATTCGTCCTCCGCGAGTCTCGAATTTCCGATGGATATCTTCAGCCAGGACTCCTTTCGTGAGTCCCCGTTAAACGAAAAACGAAAGCAGACTTGGGGAGCAAAAAAGAGGAAAAAAGTACAAAAAAAAATAAAGAAAGCGAAACATTTTTGACAGGAAAAAAAGACTAATATAGAGGACATTTTGTGGACGAGCAACAAGGGCGAGAGAGGTATTAAAAAAAAGGGAGAGTCCAAAATGTGTCTATTTTTTTTTTGCCATTGCGTAGGCAAACAATTGTTCGGAAAAATTTAAACTGTTATGTATGATAAATTGTTATCAAATATTCGGGGTGACTTTGTATATAACCTGACACGTACGAGAATTTTCAAAGCGAGATCTCCAAAATGTCGAGAAGATGGCCCATCGGCACAACCCACATAACTGCTGACTAAGGGTGTCATGGGTATATCGATTGCTTGAGACCTGGTTACTAGACACGTGAAATTTACCATGTCTCAAACATCGAGAGTCTTGCTGTCATATTCGACCTTTTATTTTTTATCAATGAATTTCTCTCAGTATCAAAGTATTAAAATAATTGAAAAATATGTTTTAATTGCTCAATAGTATAAAAACGATTTTTTTAAAATCAAATTTCAGTTATCTTTCATCTGTTATTTCATATATTGTTGGGATTTCATCATTAATCTCTCGTGTCATCTATTATCTACATTTTATATTTTTTCAACAGTCATCTATCGTTTCATTTTGTTGCTTGAACTGTCCCAAAAATATACTATATATCGTCTTTTGTTTATTTGTAAAATCAATATTTAATGGAGATCTTTCTCACCGCATTGGTATAGATTATGATGGCATGATGGCCGTGCAACTCGGCGAGTAGGCCAGGAAAACGAGGACAAGGGAACAAGCGTACAGCAGCAGTATGAAACGCTAGGATAGACCAATTAATGTTTAATAACTGGGAGATCCATGCCGCGCCAATTAGATGTCGATGATGAGGGACGAGCGAGCGCGTCTTTGCTCTCTCGGTTCTCAGGAGTTTCATGCTCTCTGTAGCATGTGCCTTTATATATATATATATATATATATATATATATATATATATATATATATATATATATATATATATATATACCATAAGAAGTCCTGTGAGAAGAACGCACACGTCCACACGAGAAATCAACGATAGGTATGTGCACTTACAACGTCCAATAAAGCAACCTACAAAGTCTACACCATGCAATTCATGATCATTTACGATAATCACGATATTGAAATATCAAATTGAAACTTGAACGAAAATTTGAGTATTATACAACTTACGTTTTACGATTAATTTTCTACTGAATGGTAACATCCACCTAGGGGTGTGTGTTAGCCAGAAGGAAGGAGAAGATAATTTTCTATTTCGGCTTTCGAGACGGTCCATTACAAGTCAAAAAAAAAATTAATTGATTTCGTACGATTCAATAATAAACTTTTGATTAATTTTTTGCATCATTTCTCTTTCAGTTAGATCGAAAATAAATCAACGATAGGTATGTGCACTTACAGCGTCCAATAAAGCAACCTACAAAGTCTACACCATGCAATTCATGATCATTTCCGATAATCACGATATTGAAATGTCAAATTGAAACTTGAATGAAAATTTAAGTATTTTACAACTTACGTTTTACGATTAATTTTCTACTGAATGGTAACGTCCACCTAGGGGTGTGTGTTAGCCAGAAGGAAGGAGAAGATAATTTTCTATTTCGGCTTTCGAGATGGTCCATTACAAGTCAAAAAAAAAATTATTTGATTTCGTACGATTGAATAATCAACTTTTGATTAATTTTTTGCATCATTTCTCTTTCAGTTAGATCGAACATAAACGATAGAGAGTTGCTATCAAGAAAGTTTAAAAAAATTGTCCTTTGTTCAATAATATCATCGAAATATTTCTTATCAAGATCTTTAAAATGAATCTGGAAAGAAGTGAAACTAAAATTTGTATTAAAATCTTGCAAAGACTGAACGAATTTTTCTAATATTGTTTCCAACATACATTTAGAGTAATATTTGCGAATCTCCGAATTTCGAAAACCTTAAGCGTACAAAAAGTGCTAGTTTTCGTCATGCTGGGAAATGGGATAACATCATTGGGATAAGAATTATAACAGTCAATTGAACGATTATTATTGTTTCATCGACTATATATATATATATATATATCTCGATCTTTTCTCACATATTCACTTGTTTCGAGAATCTCTCATCGTGGTTGGCAGTTCACAGAATGTGTGGAGGTCTCAAACATACGCGAGTGCAAAGTGTCGGCTCTGGTGGTCATACCATTAAATCCAGCAGCCAAAGGTGCTCTCGAGTAGGCAGGCATTATATCCGCAGTCAGTATATACATATATTTAGTATCAGTACAACTGGCTAACATGCGCTCACTCTGGATTATAGTGGGCGGGAAAGTTTCGCGCTTGCCACGCTTGTATTTTATAGAAAGGTGATATTACTTTTTCGAATAATTTCAAACACGTATTCATACATTTGCATCTATACTTTTGCCATAGGCTTGTGAAGTTAAATCTCCGTTGCACAGTAATTCTCTCAAGGCTCGATTTCTTTGGCCCAATAATTAATATAAAATAAACGAGACAACGAGAGATCGGAGAAATGGAAAAATACAAAGCGAGAGGCTGCGATATATTAATCGCTTTGTATTTTTCCATTTCTCGGATTTCGTTATATATATATATAGTACTCGGACACAGTTTTCAAAATTTTCTGCGAGGTCTTACAAATTATGAGAATAACCAACCGTTAAGATAGTCATCTCTGTATAATTTTAATTAAATATGCAGAGTATTCCAATTGATGGCCATGTGCCAATTAGTAACCAGCCAGCTGATTTTCACTCAACTTAAAAGTATTTTTGAGATTTTTTTGATCGAATCTTTTTGATGAAATGTTAATAAATAGGTCTTTATTAATTATTAATATTTGGTCTTTATTAATTATTAATATTTGTATAACTGATTTTTTTTTTTTATTATTACAAATTCCCCAAGTAAAAAGATAGCCCTTAAGGCCCCACCGTGTCACTGCAAATATATATTAAGACTAATATTGAACGAATAGATAAGTATTGCGAGGGACGAGACGAAAAGAAAATCCGGCGCTCCAATTCTCGTAAAATACAAAAAATATAAAAAATAAAGTATCGCTACGTGAGATTTTTCCAAACAGGACAATATTGCTCGGGGCAGAAGCTGGAGAGGCGTGGCATTCGCGATGAGAACGGAAAGTCTATATGATATATGTATATATATATTTATATTTATATGTATATCGTTGGTTCTTGATTCGTTAAGTGGCACGTTGTGTGTTCTTCCGATTAAATGGCAAACGGCTATCTCATTTACGGCGCTTGTATATACATTTATAGTGTAATATGTGCTTTTGCACGCTATGTGGCTCTCGCGGTTTAATTTTCTCACAAAAATGGAAAAAAATAAAATGAAAATGAACACGAAAAAAAAACAAAACCGGTGCGATATGGATATTTCTAGCGCTTTATCTCTCGTTTCCCACGTTTCTTCGCTCGTCCCCTCCCTCCCTCTCACTCTCTCTCTCTCTTTCTCTCTCGCTCACCTGACACACCACGTTACGTTTTGCTGGAAAATTAAAAGCGTGTGTTGTGTATCGATGGTTTATATATTGCGTATTGAAAACCATAACGGCGTATATTCGATGCTTGTAACACAGCGCATACACACCCTTATGATTATGGGCATGCAATAAATTGAGACCGTATTGGGCGTTTCTTGGTAAATGCGCGTTACAAAGTTAAATTAAGAGAGAGAGAGAGTGATGAGAGGAGCGTGTGCGTCAGGCTTTAAAAGTTTCCAACAAGCAGTGTGTTAGTGCTCGGGCAATGAGAGCTATTATATTATATTGATTGGCTTCGAGAGTACGACAAGCCGATAGCCGAATGTCGATTATCAATGAAGCCTTACAATTATAAGCTAAATTATTAGAGAGAAATTAATTAATTTAATTTTCCATTGTAGATTGAATTCTTATCCTTTAAATTAATTATTTTACTTTGGATTGGATTGAAGCGTCATAACAAATTGTTTTAATGTAATTTTATATATTGATGACATTGAAAATTTCCATCAAATGTAAAATTTAACAATTATTTGAAATTTGAAATTTTCATCACAATAAAGTTTCCAATTTCTCTTTTACCCAATTTTTGTTTTCCGTGCAGATCTGTTTTAATGAAATTAATCGCTTTTTTTAGCGACGGCGTATATTGAAGACCGTGCAATTTTTTCGTTTGTCTCTTCAATAAGCTGGGGAAATTGGCGAGAAAGATTCTCTTGCAAACGATCCGTAACCACTTCTTGCGCAAAGACACGAGAAGACGAGACGAATTATATAGCTTTGCGTATATATATATATATATATTGTATATACATATGAGGAGGAGGAAAAAAAAAGAGAGGCGACGAAATCTCGTGACGAAGTAGATCCCCGAACTCTTCTCATCTGGGGCCCGTTGAACGAGGCAATTTACTTTCAACTTTGGTTTGGATTTTTTTATTTATTTTACTTTGTACTTTTATAACTCGCCGGGGCGGCAAATCGAAAGTTTCACATCGCATGGGAAAAAAGTCTTGAAATCAACGCGCAGAAATGAGAAAAATTTCGGGCCCGCAAACTTTTATAAAAGTATTTCGAAAGAATTAAGGCCATATATATATATATGTGTGTGTGTGTATGTGTGTGCCAACGCTATATATATTTTGCAGTTTTTGAGGAGCCGAACAAACAATTCGGAGAATCTTTTTTTCTTTCGCAATTCGTGGCGTCCTCATCGAAGTGCTGTTTTGCATATTTGATTGCAATAAATGGTTGCATAATTTTCTGAGGATTTTTTTTTAAACGTATTCGAAGACAATTTAAACATTGTAAAAACAAAATTCTATGGACTATTGTGGATATTCTGAGTGTGTTTGCTATTATAATTGAGGCATTTCTGTGCTACATGTCGGCGGTTAAAAAAATTACATCACTAATTATCGCTGGATAAGAATGAGATGAAGAATGCTAATTTGAAACGACGAAGCGTGCAACGCAAAAAAGAGACAGACTATCCTCGAAAAGTATGAAAACTGTGAACGAATTTATACGCCTTCGACCGTGCCTATAATGTAAGCATATATGGGGCATTTCATGCAGAACCGAACAATTTCAATTCTGATCGATTATTTTTTAAATCGTTATTCCACCCCTAAAACGCACTCAAATTTTTATCGATCACTTGTCACGTCAGCTTTAGATTTTTATCAACCTTTTTTGGACAAATCGGTCGTTAACGCAATCTAAAAAAAATCAAATAATATTGAGGGTATTTTAAAGATGAAATAATAATAATAATTTTCAGAGCAATAGAATGTTCTCAATATTTGCTTTGTATTATTTATGCGAGCCTTTTTTATGAATATCTCTAAAATTGACACTTTTTTTAATTTCTTTGAACATTTTTCGTAAATTTATAGGCTGGAAATAACTTTTTTTTTATATCGAATGAAAAAATATTTTTTCTTATTAGATGCCCCATACATAGGCCATATATACAGAGACGAGAGACGAGTGTATATTAGTGAGTATGTGTATGTTATATTCAGCGGCGAGACGTATGGAACGAAATTCAGCCAGAACTTTAAGCAATTCGTCTCGGGGAATTACGGCCTCGGGCCAGTATGTAAATATAGCGACGAGAAACTAGAAAAGAGGAGGAAGCTTCGGCATATTACAAAAAAACGCGAACACGGGCCATCGAAAACTATATTTTTTTTATTTATTTTCATTGCATGGTCTTCGATTATTTTTGCGTCTGGGCTTGAAATCGAGTGCAAATATATCGTGTTGGCTGTCAATTGTCGAACTTCAATTATGCGAAAGAGATGGATTCTATACTTGTTTTTCACTTCACTATCTCTAGTTACAAAATTCTTTCGATCGGCATGTGGTCTCTGGAAATTTTTGTATTCGTCCCACGATCTGTGCTGCTTCCTCTTGCGAACTTCTATGTCAACAAAATTTCAGTAGTAAAAAAAACAATTGTCATTATTTTAAATTGAGCCTTTTATGTCCAGAATTGACTAAAATAAATTGAAGAGTACTTAGAAAACGCGAACACGGGCCATCGAAAACTATATATTTTTTATTAATTTTCATTGCATGGTCTTCGATTATTTTTGCGTCTGGGCTTGAAATCGAGTGCAAATACATCGTGTTGGCTGTCAATTGTCGAACTTCAATTATGCGAAAGAGATGGATTCTATACTTGTTTTTCACTTCACTATCTCTAGTTACAAAATTCTTTCGATCGGCATGTGGTCTCTGGAAATTTTTGTATTCGTCCCACGATCTGTGCTGCTTCCTCTCGCGAACTTCTATGTCAACAAAATTTCAGTAGTAAAAAAAACAATTGTCATTGTTTTAAAATGAGCCTTTTATGTCCAGAATTGACTAAAATACATTGAAGAGTACTTAGTATAAGCAGAAATTCAATTTATTTTATTTGAACTACTAAACAAATTTGACACAAAAATAATAATGTGGGGAAAAAATTAATAAAAAAAAAAAATTTCATTAAAAATTAATAAATATTAGCTTGAATGTATTTCTTTCATTCAAATCAAATGTAATTTTTGCTTTTAAACGAGAAATAAATAAATAATATTAAAATATACATATCAGGACGATTTTAACCCACTTGATATATACGAATAACCGGAATAACGTTATTTAATATATTGAAGTGTCGCGTGTGGACCTCCCAGAACATATAAATTTCAAAAGAAACGAGCAAGTATTTACAGTACAAGGGAACTCTCTGTAAACGCGTCATCACCCATCTCATCGTGAAAATTATTCTCATGACGGGCCGTTGGCACAACAAACTATTCATAAAAAAATGACGGCAGTCAACAT
Organism: Dyspetes luteomarginatus; assembly: GCA_963669185.1. Lineage (NCBI taxonomy): Eukaryota > Metazoa > Arthropoda > Insecta > Hymenoptera > Ichneumonidae > Dyspetes > Dyspetes luteomarginatus. The sequence continues at coordinate 21,177,404 of OY769905.1, read as the reverse complement.
ACAGGAAACACGCCAGGGGCCCTTGTCCATTTTGAAAGGCCCATACCGTTTGGTCCGGACAAGTCTCGAGGTACAGGGACATCCTGACACTTGACCGCAAAGTCCCAAAACAGCTCATCAACTCGCCACGGGAAGGAGAACTCGGAAACGAGAATTCATTCTCCCCACGACACACTTTGAAAAAAATCATATTTGTCATTTATGTCCAAATAAATAAATAAATAAACGATTAAATAAATATAAAAATTGTGGAAAAATACAATTATTATCGATAAAACACGACTTTGGAGTGAGAATAATCATTCGCGTAATATAACTCGAGTTATTCGTAAAAATCACTGAGAATTCAATTTGGTGTCCAAATATTTGAATTATCCTGAGAGTTTTTAATGGCCGAGGTGGGGGCGTGTCGAGCGTTCGTTGCTTCGCCGGACTGATTCTGCGTAAGCGATCAAGGGATCGAATCTTCTTCGTCTCATCTCCTTCTTTACCTTCTGACAGGCTCATCGTTAAGATCCAATTGGAAACACTTTAGGAAAAAATCAAGCACGCATATATACACGGATGGATATTATAGTATCGTGACCGTTGTGTGTTAACTCATCTCTTGTTGAGTCAAAAAAAAAGAAAGTGACAATAAACTCATACACGTAAAAAAGAGCCTTGTGCTGCCCTCGAGAGATTTGATATATTGACGCAGATAAATAAAAAATTAAGCAATCGCTTTATAGTCGCTTGCTCACAAGTTTGTCAAACTTTTTGTCCCTTACGATATTATTCTTTTCGTTCTTTCTTTATGAACACATCAAGTTTTTTTTTTCATCCTCATCAAGACTTTTTCGTCACTAATTACATCTGTATCTGAGGGCTCCGAGTGAGTTATCTTTGATCGTTGAATCGGCAATTAAGAAGATAGAATTACTCAACGATCGTGATGAGTAATAGCGCGTGAATGCTTGAAATAAGTTAGTCAGAAAAGAATAGTTACTAGTTAAAGAAGTATTTAACAAATAATTTGTAGAAATGATAATTTTTTTAAATCATTTTTTCCTTTGGGATGTATTTAGAATTTTATCAGTAAATTGCATGAAGAAAAATCGATCGAATAATAAGAATTATTCGATCGATTTTTCGAAAGTATATTTGGTTCAACTGTCGCCAAAAAATTATAATTATGTGCGGCTCTTATGAGGGTAAAAAATACCAGAGAATTTAATAAAATAAGGATTAATCTCATTGGGCATTCGTGTCCGACTTAAGCCGCTATATACAGTACACGTGTATTTGTACCCTGTGGAATTCGAATCTTTCACTTTTCTCGGACATCATGATGGAGAACCAAAAGTATCGGAGGAGGTGCGAGGTCCAACATAAAACAGGCACACGCGGCCTAGAGCTAATACGCCTTAGATTCCTTCTCGTACTTTGCCTCGCGCAACTCGCCGCACGTGGTTGCCATATTTATCAGCCTCATGTACAATTCTATCAAAATAAAATTTCCTCCTCTTCATCATATAAATATTCGCCGGATTAATTTCCCTCAACCTTTAATTTGATCAAATATCGTTTGTCAATTTTTCATTATATACAATATCATTTTGATTAATGAATTTCTTTAACCTGCTTTTTTACATTCATTGTAAAAAAAAAAATATTTTTTTGTTCAATATCTTCGTAGACGAAGTAAGTGGAAAATTAGGAGATGTGTCGCCTCAACGTACATGCCAAATGAATGAGATTCGTCGTCGTGCGGATTCACATTGTGGTGAGATTTGTCCAGAGCCAGGCTTGATTTCGGTCTGTATACCCGAGTTCATGATTAGTATGCAGTTTCGGAGGAGAGCCGAAAATATTTTAATTTTTGGATTTTTAATTACGTCACAATGGTGACGTATCATACGGCGTGCGCATACCAGAATTTTACCGGAGACTCAAAGGTAGAGCCTACTGAATTCCGCTGACAAAATGACGATCAACGGTCCACTAAATAAAAGACGTGCAATATCGTCAAGGAAAAAAAAGTCCCAATGCTGCTGAATTACGCTCCATTAGGACTTGCCATCTGTTCAATCCCAAAATTTCTGACGTACATTGCTAAATACTTATCCAAAAATCCTTTTGAATTAATGGAATTTATTTCCACATGGTTGGAAATTCCAGGTAAAAATTTATGTCACAATTGTACCATGTCGAAGCCGTCGAAGAATTATGATAAATTAGTGTCTTACTTCGTGAGATTTCGTCTTTTCGTCTTTTACTTTTGAGCCGCCATGGGTACGTCAAAATTTAGGAAACCTCTGAGACTCAAGAAATGAAATGAAAATATCTCAAGTCAGTATAGCTCACTGTTTTATCTCTGTTCTTTTTATTTCTTTTTTCTCAATCTCGTTACGATACAAGCGCGTTTTCTTCGCTAATTGCAATCGACGTTCTGGAAATGCACCGAGAGGAGCTTCTCTCTCGTCTTGGGGGGACGAACTAGTGGCGCTCCGGGGCAGGTGAAAATTAATGCGCCGGATGCGAATTGCGACTCACCGAGGGAATTCTCTATGTGCGATGTGTCCAGTATTATAGTGTAGAGTGTCGTCGTGTGGTGGAATGAACGTGCTTGATTCCCCTTGGGAGAGACTTTGCTGCTACAACGAGATACACATCCTAACCAGTGTAATACAAGACAAGGAGCCTCTGAATAGTTATAACACGTACAATTCCCAAGTTTTTACGAACACAAGTTTTTACGATCATTATTCTAAAAGAATTTCTCTTAAACCCAAATACATTTTATTATACATCAAAATTATTCAATTTACATGTTTTTTTTTTTTCTGCATTTTCACATTCAAATGTCGTATTTTTCAAACTAAAAGCTGCTTGATGCGAGACCAGCGGGAAATTGTTCATTGTAAAAGATAATTAATGAAAAAAATGCCAATTCTTGATACCTCAGAAAGGTTAAAAGTGGTCAAAAAGACAAGTTTTGAATAGCTTCAAATTTTTCCGCCAAGAAATGAAACAGAGCAGAAGTGAAAAATATTACCAGCTATTTTAGTAGACCAACGTATTTTTGGTCACAATAAAAAATAAAATTATGTACTTTTCTCACTAATTACAAATATCCACGAGTGACTTTTACAAAAATACAAAATTATTCAATGAAATCTCCTACCATCGAGTTTAATGATATGATTATTAATTTTTTTGTATTCGATATTTGTTCAAATTTCTATACAAATTCAGCCAATTATATGCTAAACGTTAAATATTATTTGCATCACGCTCTTCTTATAGCAGTTTTTATATCACTATAGTGTACAAAATGTCTATAATCTCATTAATCACAATTAATTAATTTGACATACGTATAGTTTGTTTCGATTCTTAGAATTGGCAATATTTCTCGTTTTATAATATAAGTCTACTTTAATAGTCACGGGGGAACTGAGAGGCTTTTTCTCTCATCTTTATTTTTTCCTCTCCCCCGTTGCAACCGCGGCGCTTCTTTCTCTCGTACAGCTCTCCTCTGTCCCGATCAAAGAGAGATTATGCGCTCTTATCTTAAAGTCGCGATCTTTTCATCGACTATACGGCGCACGATGTCGGTTCGCGTACCAGAAACGCGTATTATATGCTTATAATAAAGTATATAATATATATATATATATATATATATATATATATATACATATTAAATGGATGCGGGTATGCACAAAGTTTACAAAGGCAAAAGCGAAGCGATCGTTTGTGAGCTAACGTATAACGCGACACACCGAAGAATTTTTAGCCATGGGAAAGCCCTCATTTGCAGTACTCCGGCATGTTCATTGAAAACTCGCTGTTTTTTTTTTTGTATAACATAGTAATAATTTTGTATACAAGTAGAGCGGCCTTTCTAGTGTGATGCTCTGAAAAATGGGTGTTTTTTTTAATCAATTCCAAGTTTTGTATATAGCTATATTTCCACATAAGAATAAGCATGAATTTTTTGAAGTAAAAATTTCCACCCCTCCTCCCCACCCTCCAAAAAACTATGATGCCTGAACATTTTTTAGCATCGCTATACAAATTATTTAATAACGATATTAGGATGACAATATTTGGAGCTTTGTTTTTTTTTGGTTCCAAGTCATCTCACCGAAAAGATGTATTCCTGTTGAAGGACCAAAAAAAAACCTTACGAAAGATCTAGCAGGAGAAAAAATATTTAGAGATCCTTCGTTCGGGTGATAATATTCACATTCCTGCCGAAAACCAATTTTTTATTTATGTTAATATTCCTCTTTTCACCCCGTCTTTAATTTAATACGTTGAATCTGTGCAACTATATAGGGACATTTTGATAAAAGATTTATATTGTGCAAGTGATTAAGTGATTAAGGTGAAATGGTAAGCTGGTAACTGGTAAGCTGATTAAGGTGAGCTGGTAAAAAATACTGCAAACATTGCCATTCGAGGATGGCTGATATTTCCAAGAAAAGAGCAGTTGGGCCACAGTCATCCATCAGCCATCATCAGGAATTTTTGGCCCAGCAATCATTCTTTTCCTTGGAATCTCAATCGTTTCTGAATTGTATTTATACGAAATTTTCAACTGCCAGGCGTTTGTATGAGTTTCCATATCACCGCAAAGCATCGTCAAAAATGAAAAAAAAATTGCTCAAAATCGATTATTGAAAATTCAATTCTATATTGCCAAAAAACATCGTCGCCGAGAGAAGAAAATTCTTCGCTGACATTCTCGCGTGTTTTTATGATCCACATTTATCTATAAATGTGCCAATAACCATAAATCCATGAGTTGCAATTTTCCGCCGGAGGATCGTCGATCTCACTGCTCTGAAGTTTGCTCTCCGCTCGCACAGATGCCATAGAGCGAAGGCCCGTCGTCCTGGCATACAGCAAATATATTCTTTGTATTTATACAGGTGTGTGTGTGTGTGTGAGTCTTATGCCAAGAGCAGAGACAGTCGCTCGTTTTGCGCGCGCAGAACACACGCTACGGTTATTAATCTTCGTACCAGGCGAACACCCGCGCGGTAGATCTGCGCGAACTCGCGCGCGCGCCTGCGCTCTCCTCAGAACGGGCGAACTCGCCACACACAACGAGAATAAGATTATTGCGAGAGCGCTGCGAGCGTGGATATTCGTTCATCGTGAGTCGGGCGCACATGTGTGTGTGTGTGTGTGTGTGTGCACACGCACTAAAATCTCGACTCTCTCGCGCGCTGGGCATCGCGTGTCGACCGGAAGTGGAGGTCCTGACCCCTGCTATACACGTTAGCTGATATGAGTTATGTACCCGGGTTTGTTATGTACTAGACATATGTATATATGCGTGAGTTTTTCGAGAGAAAAGAGAGAAACGACGGAGCACGCGCCCTTTATATAACGCCCTCGCAATGCATTAAAATTGTCGTCATTGTACTTGAACGGACAACTAAATTTCATTAGAGGAATTTATTATTTATATAACGATATGCCGCCGATTGATATCTACTTCCAACTATTATATATTCGATGTAAAACGGATTGCCGTATTTAATTATCTTTGAACCCATGTGGAATCAAATTTGATAGTTTCTTTTTCATTCCATTTGTAGAATTTTTTTTAAATATATCAATCCTGTCAATATAAATTTTGGAATTGTTAATTTTTTAATCGGCAAGATTAGCATGGCTCTCTCGTGAAGAATCTATAGTTATTGTACGGTCTATTCTTCGATGCATTGTCGTGTGCGACGTCCCCACTTAAGGATGCGGCGTTACACACACCATAGAGATCGTGCAATCACATTTTTTTGTTTTAATTCTTGGTCCTTCCACAATACGCGCTGCGCTCGCGCGAGTTTCAATGTGCATACGATTAATAGAACTTTCTCCCTCGATGCGCGCCTCTTGTTCGTCTGCCTTTTAACTCGCTGCTTGTGTTTCTCTGTGTGCTCCTCTCTTGGATATATATATATATATATATATGTGTGTATATACATGTGTATATATATATATATATATATATATATATATATATATATGTATATATATGTATATATATATATGCGCATCGCGAACTCTGGAGCTCTCGCGCGGTCGGGTTGATCGCTTATCGTCGTGTTCCTCCCCCCTTGCCCCCCTTTTCCTCTTTCTCTCGTAATAATGGTCTTCTTGTCGTCGTCGTTGTCGCCGTCGTTGTCGTTGCCTCGAGTCTCTCTCGCGACGACAACGACGACTTAAAATGCATCAGAGTGCAAGGAGAAAGGGCCATGGAGAGATGGGAAACGAATCATGACCTCTCTTGAGCCTTCGTCTATTCATCGAGTATTATAAAAAGTATCCATTGCGCATTAACCCCTTCACTATACTCGTGTGAGAAATTATCTGTGATATATATATATATATATATATATATTTTTTAAATTCTATAACGTTAAATTTTCATTCATGTTAACGTTAAAGTTTGTTATAAATGTTTCTTAATGATATGACTTTCATTCATTTTTAATTGTTCAATTGTCATTGCAAAATAAATAAATAAAACTTTGAGCACTTCAAATTCAAATAGAATTCATTTATTCAAACATCATCCACTTTTTGCAATAACTTTTAATAAACAAAATTAATGGCTTTTAAATCTTTCATTGAAAAAGAATCGTTCAGTGAACGATAAGTTAATTATTAGACTCTCTATGTATTGTAATCTCTTTTTGGAAAAGTGAAAAAATTATTTATTGCGTCAATTAGCGATCTTAAGATTTTAAATATCTTGCAATAAGTACTATTGAAAAATAAATGATAGTCAAATTGTTATCACATAAATAGATTGAATTATCGTTTTTAATCGCGCTCATGTCATCATCGTGTACAAAAACTCATTGGCCATGAATTTGAAATTCAAATAGAAATTAAATAGAACACTCATTAAAAGGGTCAAGATCATGGTTCGTAAATAAAGGTAGAATTCCATCGTGGATTGTGAAACAGAGTAATAAAAAAAATGTAAGATAATGGATCTTCTCGACGAAATAAATAAATAAATACAATAGCAAACGGTAAAAAAATCAAGTTCCATATCTTTCTACGAATAAAGAGTCAATACATCACGAAATCTTTTTGACAAACGGTATCATTTCTTCAAAGACATTACTGAGGACGTTCCGGCAATGTTACACAATCGATTTGTTTATCATCATGTTACGAATATATAAAGGAGAATTCTGACTCGTCAATACAAAACTGTCTCAACATTGAGCATTACCGTATGTCCCGTTATTTTTTTTCGAGTCATCATAATTAGAAGAGAACCGAAAGAGGGCGAGAGGTAAGAGAGAGAGAAAGAGAAGGCGAGAACGAAACGGTGTTTTTAACAAAGAGACTTCTCGAGGTCACATCAGAGTAACTCTCGACTAGAGATGAGAGAACGCTAAGGAAAAGACACTGACCCTGAAACGGTCCTTTCTCACCCTCCCATAGCAGCAACAAACATAGAAATCCTTCGGTCAAGCTGGTCAGAACTAACCCGAGAGGATGCACAGCTGGTCTCGTAGCGGCCGCAATTCGCTTCGTAACGAGCTCGGACACACGAGCTTATCATCCTTCGCTCTGTCTCTCTCTCATCCACAACTGTATACACTATCGTTACCACGGTAAGAAAAGTGTAGGTATATCTAATGTCCAGCGAGGTTAAGCTTCGCCCCCAAGACTTGTTCGTCTCTCACAGACTCCCTCGTGTCTCTCGCAGTCTCTCTCATCACGTTGTCACGAGAGAGCAACTACTATATAGTTGGTGACTTCCGACGCGATCATTATCACGATTTTCTCTCTCTCTCTCTCTCTTTCATTCTTTATACAATTGTTCCTATATATATATATATATATATATATATATATATATAGCATATATATATAACAGTATTCATGTATTAACACAGCTGTGGGGCCCCAAGATCCTTCGTACAGACAGGCTCGAGGTGGCTCCCCAACCGAGCATTTACGAGATGATCGTGATCTCGATCGATGCTTCTTCACGGGATGATATAACGTGACGACGTGATTCTTGTCAAACGTCCGAGCAAATCGTCTGACTGTGGGCTTGGCAATGTGTAAAATTAGAAAATAAAAAATAAATCATTTGTGTGATTTTTTTTGTTTTTATTATAAAATTGAACAATTATGGAAAAATAATAAAAATACATTTCTTGGTTTAAATAATTCAGACCAATATTGCGTTTATGAATGCACATAATTTTCTAATAATTTCAAAGCACGAAGCAGCATAAATATTATTTTTAATTTACAAGCCAATTAAATTTGCTAGAAATAATTTTTTGTTTATTTGAACGAATTTTTTTGTTTCTTTCAATAATCCCGTTTTTCTCGATTTGATACTTTATTTTTATCTTACATTTATCTTTAAAGAGTGTTATTCTCGGTGTGAATTAAATCTCCGGACACTTCTATAGATCCAAATCCCATTATAAAACGTTTTCACCGGCAGCTATGAAGGCACCAGTGAGAAATTCACGAACGTACATGGGATTGCCTGATTGTGAGCGATATCAGACGAGGGAACGAGCAAGATGGCTCTGGGGGATTGTATATATATATATGTACACGAAAGCGAGGGCGAGGATGACGAGAACGAGAGAGGCGTGAGACAGCGTGAGACAATCGAGCTAGTTGACGAGAGAACCGAGTGAATTGGATCCTATATCTTATATATATATATATATATATATATATATATATATATATATATATATATACGTGATGGTGGTAGACCGAGCGTCTGCTCTATTTATCTTGAACTGCAAATTGAATTATAATATGAGTAATTGGCTCTGTTCAAGAATGAAATTGAGTTCTCAAGGCTCACCGCAGCTTATTGCTGCAAAAATATCGTTTCGAAATTTTTTCGCTCGTTTCAATTGTGTATTTTATGATTTTTTTAAAACCCACTTCCATCAGTGCCAATGGCGGATTTCAATGATTGAAAATTAAAGTTGAAACAAAAAATTAAACGTGAAATAAAACTTGTTGAATACGTAAGATTTACGTGAATAAATCAAATACGAAGAATTACCTATCATAGTTGTTTAAATTAACCCCCCAGTTGGCAAGGTCGGTCTTTTAGGGCACAGTGCCTTGTATGCTTCAAATGGTCAGTAAAATCACCTTGCTAACGGAGGGTTAAACAAAGTATTTGTTAAAAAATGATTTTATATATGATATTAAAATATATTCTATTAATCAATGTGGTCAACAACGTTTATTACTCTTTACCAGAGACCCCGACGATTAATCAAATTTCAATATGTTCTTGCGGTACTGACCATTGATTGCTTTTTTTTCGCGCTGTTGTTGGGGATGAGACGGAGAAAGCGAGAGTAATCTTATTTTAATAGAAGATTACGTAAAAAAAAATCGCGTTCGGAAAAAACATTTAATTAGTAACTAAAATATTGAAATGAATGGAACAAATAATTTAACTTAATTTATTTTTCTCATTTTTCTCCAGTTCTCGATGTTAAATTCCTCTTCGTCGACAATACTCTGTCTTGGCTTCGAAGCTTCACAATCACGTTGGATACGTTGAATACATATACGGTAGAAGCACACATATGGGACACGCGGCCATACACACAAGGCCTGAGGCAGATCGTAAAATATCCCGCGTACCTAAATACCGACGTAGAAATCGTCCAAGCCGAGAGATCGTCGAGTTGGAAAATCGTGCGATATGCTGATGACCTCGTGAGGGGAGGGGGGAAGGGAATTGTCGTGTATGCCTTCTTCAAACTGCATATAAGAGGATCTCGCACTCTGTTTCCATCCCCTTCCCTCAACTGACGATCGTTGCACATTTCCTTTTCAAGAAATTCGAATATTCCACGTTGCTATATGACTGTCAATGTAAAAAAATTGCAGTATTACTACAACGAGATCTCTTATTCCTCTGGTTCAATCGTCAATGAGTATTTTGGGAGTCAGGAAAGCCATTCCACCGGCTGATTTTTCCAAGATCTGTTTTACATAGTGAGTTAAATGGCCGCCCTAACAATTATCGTAAAGTAAAACCGAGAAATTGAGAGATGGGAATCCTCTACGAAATTCTTATATATATTTTTACGCAAATGACTGGGTTAGTGTTTGTATATGCTTGAATCGTTGCTACTTTTATTTGGTCTGATATTTTCTCTGAAAAGTCGTACTAATATGATTTTTTTGTTTATATTCCATCTTTCTTCAGAAGACGCTCATTCAATGGACGTGCAATTATTGTCCAATTTCTCATGCACTGCACTCAATTGATACCCGACTTCCACCCCTATGCGTTTTAAGGTGCATTTTTTGCATACTCGAAGGATCTAGTGGAGGGATAACTCTTATAGTTAGTTAATGGCACGGTGAATCGATGTACCTACAAATGTCGTGCAATAAATGAGCATGTACTGATTGTATATGTATGTATGTATGTACATATATATATGTATATATATATATATATATATATATATATATATTTATATGTGCATGTGTGTGAGTATGTGTGTGTGTGAGTGAAATGCTAAGATTTCACGATGAAAAAAAGAGTATTGAGAATCGAGAGTCTCAAAGCAGTACAAGAGGGAAATGTTCGTGTTACGGGACATTAAAGAGTCTCCAGGACAAACGTGAAAATTCCTCTCACACGTATGCAGAAAAAATGCATATTGAGAATCGTTGCAGCAGAATACTCGATGGAAATCTGAGAACCCAAGAGCGGTAAATGCGAAGGAGACAATTTCTTAAATTCGAGAGAGAGAGAGAGAGAGAGAGAGAGAAAAATCATTATATAACATTTATGTTCTCGAAAGGTACGTCAGAGAATTCCGGGGATTACGATCTCCCCGATATACACGCAGTTGCGGGCAGAACCAAGAGTCGTGCTTAGTTTGCTTGCGCTTTGTCCATGTATGGGGTAATCCTTGCAAAATTATTATTTTTTGCATTGATGGTTTAGGCTTGAAAACTCATTATTGAAAAGTAATTAAATCAACTTCGCGTTGAATAATAAATATTTTTAAGTCTCTTTTCAAGATGAAATTCCGGTTTTTTTGCAGTATGAAAAGTAGTATTTTCATAGTGAATGAATTTAAATAAACGTATTAAATTTTTTTTTCTTCTTGGATGAATATTTCAAAGTAATTACGAAAGGTATTGCGTTGGTTATTGGTATTGACGAATTAGCGCAAAATTGACTATATATAAGTACACCACGTGGATTTCTTCGTTCACTGTATCTGTTGGCCTCTCGCGAAATTCTGTACGACTCTCTACTGCTTGTTGTCCGCAAGAACAATATTCATGCACATAAAGCCATTGTCACGTTTATTTATATATTAATGTTTTATGCAAAAGCCACACGGATATATCGTGTGGGCTAACACTTGTTGCGTCGGTCAGGAGGAAAGGCCATTGTGCGAGGTGCGCTGTGCTGCCTTCACCCATTTTATTGCCACCTACACGTTACATTACGAGCTCCACACTGAGAACTTCGCTCTATGTACAAACTCCAAAAAAAAAAAAAAGAAAAAGAAAAGAAAAACGATAGTGTGGAAAAAAATAGCACTGAGTACATTTGTCTGTTTCCCATTGCCATTATCTCGTTTCCGTACACAAATGCGCATATATGAAACAAGTAAAAGCTGCAAAGTCGATTTTAGCTCTGTGCTTGATGAACGGTTTCAACTGTAGATTTCATGAGATCAGGAAATTCTAATTGTACTGCAGAAAAAAATAGTAAATAAATAATTGTCACGTCTCATTTAAGCAATTTTTACTGCCGGCTAAATAAATGAGAAGGGGTGGATAAAAATGTAAAAGGTAAGTAAAGATTGACAGATTTTTAAAAAGGTGTGAAAATAAATTTTCGAAATCATGTTGATTTTATTACATCCTTAAAATAATAATATCTCCTAATATCTCTTATATTAAGCCCCTCAAAATCAGCTAAAAACAAGAAACCGGCCACGTCTCATGAAAAGAATTTTTGTACACATTTTTAAAGGTAAGTCAATATTAACTGAGCTTCGAAAAGGCTCGAAGATGACTTTTCTAATTGGACATTGATTTTATTCTAAAATAATAGTTGTATCTCCTTAATATTTTAACCCTCTTACACGGATAAGACACGAGGCATGTCGGTGTGAAAATTACTCAGTAGGTATTCTGCAATGCTCTCAATACATAATAACAATGCATTAAAGCCATAATATGCAATACAAAAGCTGTGAGAGCTGGCGAAGTTTGCAGACACGTGCACTGCGCTTATATTACGCTTGGATCGCGTCGAGAGATCGTAATCCCCAGTAAATGCAAGGTGTAATCACCTAGATGGCGCTCTTGTGCGTTCCCTCCGCGTATTGTCGCGGGCAGCCTTTTTCCGAGTGGCTGTTGCTGAAAAGTTGCACGCACGAGGCAGTAAAATGTACGATGAAGAGACGTTGGAACGCACCACGCACGGCTCTCTACGCCATCTAGTGGATAGTGGACAGTATTATATTGCTTAGAAAGTATCGAGGATGTTGAATAATTCGCCGCTTCGACATAAAACAGTCCAGGAAAAATTTTCTTAATTTTTTTTCTTCTTTATTTTTTTAATTCTCTCATAATCAAAAAAACTCTTCCCGAGGATTTTCTGCATCCTTACGAGCACTTACGGATTCTATTTCGTTTTGCACGAATGCCTTAGAAAGTCAAATGTGTTATATGAGCTTGCCACATCGTCCCAGGAAAGTCAACGAAACAATTTTAAACACGACGAAGAATCGTAGAATGGAAAAAAAAAGTGTCCTGTGAGAATTTCTCGATGGATAACAAGATAATTGTGCAAGTGGCTTGAAAGAATAATAAATAATCGGGAAGTGTTAATTATTCCAATCGTGGCCAATGATAAATGGACATTTTTTTCGCGCTTATTAAATTATTTGTCATGCGTTGAGCTCGTGCGAGAGAGAAAAACACATCCTGAAACAAATTCTTCTCTTAAAGTGATTTATAGCTGAATTGTTTTATTGAGATCATTGTGGATCTTGTGTTAAAAATGAGATTGAGATTAAGAGACATTTTATGATGTTCAAGGGTCACCTCGATTTTTAAATTATTTAAGTCGTTTCCGGTAAATATCAAAGACTGACGTGGAGAAACAGACGCAAGTTCGACAATAATCGCAAGAGCAATTGCAAATAAATGAGCAGAATGAAAGAAGAAGTGAGAAGAAAAAGAGGGAAGAGCCTCTGGTACCAGTTCCGGTAGTAACTCAAGTAATACACATAGTCGTCGTCGTCGTCGTCGTCGTCGTCGTCGTCGTCGTCGTCGTCGTCGTCGTCGTCGTCGTGGTTGTCGTTTTAGAGATGTAACTCAAAACTACTTATTATGTAAGCGTCTCGGAATAATAATACGCCGTCTGTTTGTGTGTTGGCTTTCTTTGCTGCTGTTTGCCCGAGAAGGGTTAGTAGCATGCGAGAGCAGCCAGAATAGCCAAAGAAACGAGTAGGGGACTGTAGAACGTTGTTGGTGCTACCAGCATCCGATGCTAATTCCACCAAGCAAAAGAGAGAGAATGACTCCCGTCACAGAGTTCACATCGAGTCCATACACGGTTTATAGGCATACGCAGGTCGTTACATAGAGTAATATCGGTCGTATAAGTTGTAGAATATGGACAGCGGGGAACTTTTAAATGAGAGGAAAAATATAAACATTTTTATTATTATCAAGTTTAGTAATTTTTTTTTATTCATTCATTTCTATACTGGATAAATAAATAAATATTTAATACGCGGTCATAATTTATTATTTATGTCCCGTAAACCATAAGTTAAAATTTAAAACTCATAAATTACATATTATATATTGTATACGCATGGCAAGAATTTGTAAATTAGGAAGGAAAGAAACTTTGTTCGTATTCTCATATTTCATAGTTCTTTGATTTATTTCTTTATTCGGTAAATGAATAAATATTTATTAATAGATAATTAATAATTACTCAGTTATTACTCGTCACAACTTAATATTTATAACCCACAATTTGTACCTTATAATTTATAATTTTTAACTTATTATTCAGTACTTATTACTTATTGTGTGCTAACGGCGAATGTAACAGCTTTATATAAAAAGTCGAATAACATTATACTTTAAACTCTTTATGGCCTGCACCCAACGACCGTTTTAAGTTTCGTAGACCATTGTGTCATTTCCTTACTCCCTAAATGGAGAAATATTTCGTAATGGATAATTATTAATTACTAATTCATTATTTGTTATTTATAGCTTATAATTTGTAACTTAATATTTATTGTCTATTAATGTCGAATATAAAAGCTCAAGATCATAAATTGAATTACGTTTACGTTATAATCTGTCCACATCCATCAAACGATCGTAAGATTCTCGAATTATTAAAAAAATATCGTCCACTTGAACCCAAACAATTTGTACCTTATAATTTATAATTTGTAAATTCAAGTCACCCTATAGGTCTCTTTCTTTGTAACCAGTGGACTCTCCGGCTAAATATAAACTCTATCATGGTAGAAATCTCATTCTTTCGCTCTGCTCTCGTTCCTCTCCATACCTTTACACTGCAAGTTCTTTCGTTCCGTAACGGAAGCGAAATTTTGTCGCAGTGCGACGCTCTCCGCGGAAATAAAGTGAAAGAGAGAGGTCAACGCGTCGGTACGAATGGAAAATGGCCTCCCAAGATTGTCCAGCTCATATATATATATACACGCACGTGCCCACTTACATATAACGTACATGAGACTGCAGAGAGTGCAAATCTCGTGCGGAATCACACGCGTCCCACAGGGGCGACACGAGTGTCAGCAGGGGTTAAATCTCATCTTTTTTGCATGACTCGTCCGGATGAATTGTCGTCGCAGTCTCGTGTAGTATTCGTGAAAAAAAAAAAAAAAAAAAATGTCGACGATCTACAGCAAAAATGTTCTCTGGGAGCAATAAAGCTGATGACAATCTTTTTGCGAGTGAAATGTGATGTCTTCCTGAAAGTCTAGTCTGCACGAGACACTGGTGGTACATAGAAAGTACCCATGAAGTAGATCTAGGTCGTGTTTACATCGAAGCAGCATCGAGAATGAGTAATTTAGAGCATGAGCAGCGATTGAGCAATCAGCGAGTGAAAAGACGAATAATTAAATTCATGGCGAATTAAGTATTCGAGACTTTGTTGCTCGTCTTCGAGTAGTACGATTTCCTGAATAACCTTCATTCTAGTGATTTTAAAATGCTTGGGAAATAATTGAATTATTTATATTTAAATTGCAAGGAGAAATTATTCGTGTCGTTGAAATTGCAAAAAAAGATTTGAATTAAGTGCGAAAACATTTGACAAACATCGTTTAAGTGGCAAATAGAAATTACTAAAGTCGTTCAAATTGACAAACAGAAGTGATTAAAAATATTCAAATTGATCGGGTAAAAAAAATATTACGAATTATTTCAATTATAAAGATAGCAGTTCCAAAAAAAAATGTATATATCAAAGTAGCGATGCTTTCGAACTTGTCCCTCTCTCTGATATAAGATATTTTTTTCAACAAGTCCTGGGACTATCCGTAAGCCTCGCAAGATATATTTTAGTGCCGTGGTTCACGCGTGTGTTCAATCTCTTTCGGCCTTCGCCTTCGAAGAGTTCAAAAATCATGCATTCCCCGGCTAAGGGGATGTGAGGATCGAACATTCGTTGTGCGTAAAAAAAGACAAGAGAAAAATCACCGCTCACATATATATATATGTATACGCTTGGAGCGTTCGTTAAGCAACTTTAAGGGCTCTTGGAAGCCCCAAGACCGCTTATGCACGGATGTATAAAGCATAACCTGGTGTAGCATATACGTACGTAGGTATTTACGGTTGGTCGTAAAACGTCTCTTCACGGCACTTGACTTTGAGACTCGGGAAAGGGGCCTCTCCTCTTTGCCGGTGGTTCACGAAAAAAAAAAAAAAAAAAAACCATTTTAGCCTGACTGCAAAATACAAGCTGGTCCAAACGCTTCACTTTTGCCCCACGGATGAAGTAGCACCGAAGTTCCCAACGAAAACGAAGCAATAAAAAAATAATATGAATAACGAGATAGATGCAAAAGGAAACGTGCAAAAAGAATTTAAAAAGAAAGAAGAGACGAAAAGCGAGAAGATGTATGGTGACCCTGTCTCTCCATGTCATACTCCCAGTATTTTCATTTTTTCCACGCCAGACAGCGCTGCGCTCGTTCATTTCCCACGTCCGTCATTGCCGAACGGACACGGCAACGCGTGCACCAACCACTTCTCTCGGTCATCAACTCATCGGGCAATATTGGTGGCTTGAGCAAAAAGAATCCGCATAGTCGGCGCCAGGCCCAAAACAAGGACCTGTTCGGGGAGAAAAAGAATTCCGCGAACGAAGTTTTAAAAATATTCGACCAATTTCGGTAAAAGGGACTCTTGGCTTCAGATTCATTGGGGACAAGACGAGGTCTGAGATGAAACAGGAGCCAGAGATAAATATGAGGAAAGGGGGGGGGGGGAAACAAAAAAACAGGATGAATAATCCTTCTGTGGACTTTTCTGAAGAGTGGACGGCGCTCTCTTCTTCCTCTTCGGCGATTCTCACGTGTACAGAACCAGGTCTGCATTACCCACGAGTGAGAATACTCGTGTATGTATATGTACGCAGGAGTAACCGTAACTTTTCTTTACTTTTATAGTCCCAGGCGTGATTCGATTGTTGGCTCGCTTTTGCTCCTTCTCTTCCCCTCTCGAAGACGTTGCATCGTTTTTAAGGATGGCTATTCCTCCTTCTTCATCCTTCTCATCTTCCATGCTCTGGCCCAAAATGGTCCGGCTTGGTCGAACGAGTTTTAAAAATACTTTAATCCAACTTTGGAGCATTTGCAATTCATCCGGTTGGGCTTGAAGTCCTCAACATTTTTTTGCGACATTTGGCGCCAGTTCATCGAGATATGGAACTGATGGTCGTGTGATGATCCTTTGGAATTTTGACCCCTTCCGATCTTTCTCCTCCAGTCGTCGTTTCCTTTTCCAGATCATCGTTTGATCATCATTTGTTTTGCCCAGTGTGAGTCTGCCCTCAGTGTCTACTATAGTAACATCATCGAATGATCGATCTATTGGATCATCATCTGCTTTTCATGGTTGTCTATCAAGAGACATGGAAGCGTCTCGACGCCAAGTAATTAAAAACAAAATTAACATTTTTATTTTATTTTTTCTGCTGTTCGAACGTTGAATGAACTTTGGACGACGATGTTGTCAGCGTTTTAGTGGTAATACGATGCCGTCTTGAAACCGCACAGAAACATATTGTCGCGGTTACGAGTATATTTTAAGTGCTCATGTACGTAATTTTATTCGTACCCGTAGCAACTTTTATACTTGCCTTGTCGAGCTTACCGATCTTTTTTTTTTATTCAGCTAAAACTGTCGTTCCCTGAACAAACCTTATCGTGATTATCGTTCAAACACTCGTGCTTATTCTTGGCGTACTTTTTATATTTTTTAAGTTCACATAATCAAGTTTGTTTGAACTGCTTTGTCACAATTCGGGTTAATTTTTTTTTGTTTTTAAAATAAATCGAAGAATTTCTATTTCCTCTTTGCATTATTTCTGACCAACATTGGAACAGTTCAGATCTTTCCTATTCTTAATTGGAATAATTCGAATAATTAACATTTGAATCCTTTGCCTAACCATCGCTTTGTGACCTATTGAAATAATTTCGTTTTACGATTAGTATGACTTGAATCTTTTTTTTTTCGTAAGACATATTGATTCTCAAGTTTAGAAAAAAATGATGCTTAACAATATCTGAGAATTTGTATCGCGTCACCGACGCAACGAGTCTTCGAGGCATATTCTTGCTGGGAATTCTATCGACTCCTCTCTTACGTGACTCTCGCACTAGGCTTATTCTTTCTGGGCCACTTGCTAAGCCTTTGTGCGTGTTACCTTCGTGAATATTTTGCGTGGGTCGTTCGGGCGCACTTGGCATACAAAAAAAAAACCGCGGAGTACAAACCGCTCAATAAACGACGAGTAATATATTTTTCTCCACGCGCCGAGAGATCCGAGGACTCTCGACGCTCATCATGCACGCAGTACTAAAAAATAAAATAAAAACCGACCTCGGTATAAAAGCAACGAGATCACGTCACAGCTACACGATAATAGTTTCGTCGAATCTTCCAACTATCCTCATGAGTTATGTCATCGTCGAAAAAATTATTCTTTAGAAAGTATCTTTAAAACGACAAAAAAAAGAGAAAAATAACTTTTGGCGAATGGCAACATTCAAAAAATACTTCTTTTCGCTCTCTCTCTCTCTCTCGCAGCCATGAGAATGTAATTTCCGATGCGCAGACTGTAACTCGTGCGAGCAGACATAACAGGAAATTCGCTGCTCCAGCATTTCAAAGAAAACACGGAAACTTTTGAGAGATAAAAGTTGAAAGATAGGATTAACTGGTTATAACTTTTGACTCGTTACGTAATACAAATGGAGGACGTAGGTGAGGGCCAAGCTGTATACACATATATATATATATATATATATATATATATATATATTTCGAAGAAACTTTTCAAAGTATCGTTTCAGTTCACTGAACCTCCGCAAACTCCGAAGATATTGGTTGGAAAATGATGCCATACCGCAGAGCAAGATGTGAGAAAGAGGAAAGAAGAAACGTCGCTGAGAGTCGATGACCAACTCACTGCTTGCTCTTGCCAAGTCCAACTTATCTCTCTTATATATATATATATATATATATATATATACATATAAAAGAATGTATACATGAATGCCAGCAAAGTAAAACAGAAACAAAGAGAGAGAGAGAAAGAGAGAGAGAGAGAGAGAAATAGTGAATAAGAAGAGGAAATGCTCTTGGTATACACCTGTATCAAACGTCGAAATCTTTCAAATGGGATATGACCAAAAAAAGATTCGTGTTGGCCCCGAGAGAGAATTCTCGATGTTAAGTTTATTAAACGAGCGTTCGTCGACTGCGGCTGCAAGTTGGAGCTCACCGACCTCATACCCGCAAGTGCACCTCTCTCTCTCTCTCTCTCTCTCTCTCTGCAAAGTATATGTATATGGTGGCGAATATCGACATATAAATGAAAAACTTTGGCTATCGAGGTCCGAGATAGCAAAACGTAAGAGACGCACAAATAAATACAGACACACGTGCGAACGCTCGAAACGATTTATATCCTCTTCTTCCATAGAAACGTCTGCGGCTCATTCGTATTTAATGCTTTTTTGCACGATCCTCAATATGTCGTCTGCTCATTCAGCTGATGCACGCTATTGCTGCAATTTTTTTTTCAGACGATCCGTTATTCAAATCGCTATAGATAGAAATAGTTCGATGGATGACTGGAAAATTTATTTGAATTATTAAAATCAGTTAATTAATTCATTAGTTAGTTCATCCTAGGATAAAAAGTCTTTTAAAAGATTGATGAATCGAATAAAATCAACCTGATTTATTTTGAATGAAAAAACGTGATTTTTGAATTAATTTTTAATGCTTGAATGAGAGTTGAGAAAATGCATGGGCGACCAGGGATAATGGAATGAAGGTGAATGAATCGTGAAAAAAAAAATCTCGGTGAGTGAATTAAATCGAATCGGTGATGTGTAAGCCAAACGTAAAATTTACGAATTTAATTCAAAATCTCACAGTGCTCTTTAAGACCACGAATACCCTAACCTGAGCACCCTCAGGCAGTGCCAGGAACGAAGAAGCACATACACGTATATAAAACTAATCGGGTGAAAAGTCTTTGGCTCTGTATATCGAGGGCAACGATAACGCCAAAGCATGCCTTTCAAACGTGGATTTATTTCCCTTCCAAACAGAAGAATAAGAAGAATAAGTAGGAGGCGAAGTGGAAGAAGCAAGAAAACCGAGTATGTCTTTTACTCTCGTCTATAGTGAATCCGTCCACCAATATATATATATATTCCAGGCTAGTTGGGATGCCAGGAAAGATGGGACAGTTGTAGAATTTTTGATCAAATTAATTTTACACATTAATTGATGATAACGTAATTAATGATTTTTTTATTTCGTTTTTAACTTGGGAATTTAAAAATATTGATAATTATGTATTGTTCTGTGTATCAAATGGAAATTGAAATCTTCAGAAAACTCCCAAAGCATGTAGAATTTGGAAAAAAATTACAAATTGTTAGACTAAAAGTATTCCAATTGTTTTGGATATTATCCTCTACAGAAGTTTTTTTTTTTTAATTTTAATCAATCAACAAAAAGTGTTCCAACTATTCTGGACTTAACCCTTAGACAAGTTATATATGTATATATTTTTGTTTGCGCACATCATCCGGGCTTCTATCGATTCAGCTGGGGATCTTTCGGGGTCTATATGGACTCTCAAATGCTATGTGCTCGAGTTGCCGCAATGCATCAGCGAGCTTTGCGAAACGCCTCGCAGATGCGCAGCTTTTACACGAAAACAGAGAGATCGAGAGCTCAAACGACTGGTCGTTGTCGTCGTCGTCGGTATCCGCAAACAAACCGCGAGAACCGCACATCTCGTGATCAATTTCCTCAAATTCCACCTCTCATTTTTCTTCGCGGAGAAAGAAAAAAAACAATGGAGACTTTCAAATTGGCATATTGCTGCGATTTATTATACGTAATCAAAGAGATAATAACCAAAAATTGAACAAAAAAAAAAACGTACAATTGCGTCGTCTATTGACGAAATAAAAATATGGAAGGATAATGTGCCAGAGACGAAACATATTTTAGACGTGAAATTGAAACAAACTAAATTCGATTTAAGAAATTAAATTAGCTAAACGTCACAATAACCAAATGACGTACCAGTAGCTGGTCACCCATATTTAGGTGATGGGCAACAGACGTGGGCACGACGGAGATGGGATTAATATGGCGCTGACGACGCAGTGAAGCCAAAAGAGACACAAAGCATGTGTCCGGGGACCAGGACGTGGTCAGCGATTGGTGCGTTTACCTTACAAGTCTCATGAAAAATTTAAAATTTACATATTGCTATGACTCATGACACGTAATCAAAGTAATAAAATAATATTAGTGGTAAAAAAAATATTTTAATGCAAAAAATGTGCAATTGTCCTCCGCGCATTGACGAATATAAGATATGAAAGGAAAAACTGAAATAAATGGTCAGCCCCATAAATTCACTAAAAAAAAAAATTACACAAGTTGAACATCCCATTAGGCGACCACGTACCAGTATTTGGCCACCCACGCCAACTGGATGGGCAATATCGACATATAGATACGAGAAAATTGGCAATTGGCGCTGACGACGGTGAAACAAAAAATACACAGAAAATGTGCTCCCGGAGATTGGGACGTGGTGAGCTATTGGTGAGTTTAACTTGTAAATCTCATGATAAACATTAGTATATTGTTGTCACTCATGACACGTAATCAAATAATATATAACGACATTAGTGATAAACATTTCGCTTTGAGCCAACAAATTTCCAGCTGTCCTCCATTGACGAAACTAAAAGATATGAAAGGAAAAACATTAGGCGACCACGTACCAGTATTTGGCCACCCACGCCAACTGGAGGGGCAATATAGACATACAGATACGAGAAAATTGGCAAATGGCGCTGACGACGGTGAAACAAAAAATACACAGAAAATGTGCTCCCGGAGATTGGGACGTGGTGAGCTATTGGTCAGTTTAACTTGTAAATCTGATGATAAACATTAGTATATTGTTGTCACTCATGACACGTAATCTAATAATATATGACGACATTAGTGATAAACATTTCGTTTTGAGCCAACAAATTTCCAGCTGTCCTCCATTGACGAAACTAAAAGATATGAAAGGAAAAACATTAGGCGACCACGTACCAGTATTTGGCCACCCACGCCAACTGGAGGGGCAATATAGACATACAGATACGAGAAAATTGGCAAATGGCGCTGACGACGGTGAAACAAAAAATACACAGAAAATGTGCTCCCGGAGATTGGGACGTGGTGAGCTATTGGTCAGTTTAACTTGTAAATCTGATGATAAACATTAGTATATTGTTGTCACTCATGACACGTAATCTAATAATATATGACGACATTAGTGATAAACATTTCGTTTTGAGCCAACAAATTTCCAGCTGTCCTCCATTGACGAAACTAAAATATATGAAAGGAAAAACATTAGGCGACCACGTACCAGTATTTGGCCACCCACGCCAACTGGATGGGCAATATAGACATACAGATACGAGAAAATTGGCAAATGGCGCTGACGACGGTGAAACAAAAAATACACAGAAAATGTGCTCCCGGAGATTGGGACGTGGTGAGCTATTGGTGAGTTTAACTTGTAAATCTGATGATAAACATTAGTATATTGTTGTCACTCATGACACGTAATCTAATAATATATGACGACATTAGTGATAAACATTTCGTTTTGAGCTAACAAATTTCCAGCTGTCCTCCATTGACGAAACTAAAAGATATGAAAGAAAAATTTGCCAGAGGCGACACACATTTTATACGAGAAAACTGAGACTCAGCAACGTATATTCACTTTGAAGAATTTCGTGCAAGCTCTCTGTATATCTATATTTATTATATGTCACTTGTAATCTCTCTGGGACGAATAACAATTATCATGACGACCTACTACCTTCCATCGGCAGCGATATTTGCCATACGGTGTGATGGCAAAAGGCGCAGCAAGGCAAAAGGAGAGTGATTGCCGACGTTGTAAACACTCGCGAGAGAGCTTCATTGCAAAATGCTTTTGCTCGCTCGCACCGTCTCGAGAATTTCTCGAGGTGGCACAAGCAATATATATATATATACATGCAATGTATTCCCGTGTCAGTCTTTCATTGCTAGAGATGCGAAATTAGGCTAAATCCGTATAAGGTAACGCGGGGAGCTCGCGTTTGCTTTCATTCGCTTTTATCCTCGGCTCACTCCCCGAGAGTTGCTCTCGTGAAACACGAACCATCCGCTCTGTGCATATGCTAGAGTAATGAGGTGGATCGGAATATTAACTGGTCAGTTGGGAAAAGAATTTGAAGAGAGAAAAATTAATAAATTTGATCCCAAATTACAATGAAAAATCATCTTTCTCTCCATGTGTATTCAATGCAACAATAAAATATGAAAATTTTGAAAATTGAAAATAAATCATTATTGTTGATTGAAATATTGACATGAACGATTTCCAAATGAGCAATTTTTCTTTTTAAATTCATTATAGATATTTGGTAAACATTTTCGCCAGAATCAACGGTGACTATAAATCACGTTTATTTAGACAAGAAAATTTGACGTCATTATGACGCAGGCAGGCAACCAATTGGGACAAGGTTCGAGTTCAAGGTTTTTTTGTTTTTAATCAAAAATTGCCCCAGCCGCAAAGTTAATAAAGCTGATTCAAGATTGTCCGTTGCATATGGGGTTCAAGTACGGTCGTATTTGCTCGCAATATCTAGCTGTACACAAATATACATTTACACATCCATGCACTTAAAATATGGGTGCAGAGCCTTTTGTCGGCGAAATTACGAGCTTTCGAAATCGACGAATCAACACCGTTTAATTCATCGAGCACATAATTTATAATTGGTGCGAGATAATAGTTACCCTATTCACTTTCCAAGCATGACTCTCGCCGAGAGTTCCTCGATGAACTGGGACAAGGCTTCCGACGAGATAGTTTTCTCGCGGGGTTCATGGATTTTCTTTTTCATGCCTCCTCCATGCCCGATGGTTTCTTTCAAGGCCTTTGGCACGAGGTTCAAGAACGGTCGTACACTCGTATGGACAGAAGCTATAAATATAATCTGCAGGTGTACATAAACTTATACCTATATACATTTATTCATCGAGTAAATTTACGTACGATTTCTCGAGTGAATTTCTTCAACTTCCAAAATCTTAATTCGGGCCCTTTAATTATTATTCCAAGTATTCTTCGCTTTATTAGCTTTCGAAACTTTTGCAAAAATTGTAAACATCATTTGTTTTCGTTCCATCCGAAATTTGTCTGTACAATTATTTCGCACCTGGAAAAAAAAAAATTACAGGCTGATTCTAATGATTGATGGGCCATAATATATACGTCTTATGATTAATCTTGCTGACCATTGAACTGATCGTTTATAAAAGCCTCTGGGCATGTGTATTTGAAACCCTATCATTGAGCTCTTAATCTCTCTATCGATGCTGGTAATGTTACGAAATTTTCATAAACTTGACCCGCGCAATCCTTATTGAATTATCATTCAAGCATGAAATTGCTGTACAACTATGCAATATATCATTGCTTTTATCGGGTTTAGTATGGGGAAATTACGGCAAGTTTGTAATGTTAGTTATGTAGGAATGAGTAAATATATATATTCCGATGCCAGTTTCTACTTGAGAGAGTCCATTGTTCGTGAGGTCTTACTTTTCTGTGCACATTTACCGAGTAAAATTTGCATGCATACATGATATTGTTGCGGTTTATATATATTATATAGATATACAAGGGAGTTAGTTTAAACTGTGTAAAGATCGAGCGTGGGCAGTTCCACACAATACATAACGTATATATATGTATATATATATATATATATATATATATATATAAGATTATGCTCCAAACTAAAAGCTTCCTCACTGCGGAAACTCTCGAATAATCGCGTTACTCTATGACTATATAGGTGTCTCTGCGGTTACGCAATTACGCTTAACACTTTTTAGGAACAATACATATGACTTGTATCTAGCTGTATTGCATTTTAATCATACACGCCAGTGTATGGGACATTCTACGTAAAATTGAACGATTTTTGGCCGATAGAATTATCAGGAACCATTCCAAAATGAAAAATTGGTTCAAAGAAACAAAAACAAAACGAGGGGATTTACCAACGAGTTTTAGGACCCTTTTTTTTATTTTTGCAGCTGTCAATTTGTAAATTGTATGGATTCAAAAAAATTGTCTGGTTAATAATCGTCCCGATGAAAATTGAAGACCGCAGGTGCATGTATATAAAGTTTTATTGGTTTATAAGTGGAAGGAATGCGAAGTAAAGTTTCGATAATTTTGTTAGCGTTTAGAGTAAAAAATGGCGAATGGTTATAGAGAAAGAAGGGGAAAAATGCTCAACGTCTTCATTCTTTTGGGTTTTTTTTAATTTTATTTTTTCGTTCATGACCAAGATGGACTGATACAAACCGGAACTGGCAAGAAGAGTGAAAGACAATGGGGAGGGACGAAAAGCGAAAACTGGCCGAGTGTTATAAGGACGTCCTGCTGTGTAAGGAAGAATCGCTCGTACTGATGATGACGACCATTGCGGATGACGTAACCACGAAACACGTTCATCACACCTAATGGTTCATTCGACCAACCGCAAAACTAAATGAAACTCGTTTCACGAGAGAGACGGTTATGGACGCCGACGCCGACGCCACCGCCACCGCCGCCGCCGCCTCGATGGAATTAGAAGATCAAAATGTCTCACTGAAATATGAGAAAAGATCTTTACAGATATCATCTCCTTCGATGGACCGCGATGGACCACGAGCTGCTTGTGAATTTTCAAAGTTGTTTGCGAATTGTCCGAAGGTTCAAGGAATTTTCGTCGTGAAAATAAAACATCCCACATGATGATAAAGTCGTTGGCGTTAAGTTTAAGAACTTTCTAATATTTAAAAAACAGTAAAAAATTCCACGGATGCAACATGGATTGCATCCTTGAGTAAAACACGTAAACGCTTCTGCGTTTTCTTGGTAGACACTCACTCGCGCATGTCCTTAATTTTACTGCCTTTCCCCTCTTCAATAAAATGTCTCAATATAAAGTCCTTGCTCTAAAATGGAAGTATAAATGCTCGGAGTTTTAAAATTCACTTACTGTTATATTTCATGAAATAAAATACCCCAGTAAAATTGCCCTCAAGTTCATAATCTTTGAGGTAAAAAATTATAAAGCGAAAACCATCGCTTTTCCACTAAAAACAAAAAGTTTGTTCTCTAAACTTATCAGATCCATGTACGCACGTTTGTCGCAATAATTACCCCGAGTAAAACTCGCAAATGCTTGAGCGTTTTGTTGATCCCATACTGGCTCGGGGGCTTGCCCAGGTGGTCGATCGTGTGCGCAGTACATGGAAAATGGAACGGTGATTTTGTAATGCAGGTAATAGTCTTTTCACGTTTATATTGCCATTACATAATTGCACGTCTCTCAGCCTGGTAATAATCAAGTAAGTAATAACTGGTATCGCGACAAAGTCACCTGTATCTGACCCAAGTCAGCACCTGTTTTATTTATCCACGTTACCACCCTCTTTGGCCAATAACATGTTACCATCGAACCAGCATGACCTTAAGACTTATGTTTGTTGGCTATTAAGTAGAAGGAGAAATAGCATGGGAAAAGAAAGAGAGGCATTAACATCGACTTCTAAAAGTCAGAATGGAGTAATCCACATTATCTAGCATGCTAAGTGATTTAAATTAAATTAATGTTTTGCGTCAAATATAAATGGACATGTATAGATTCCCTCTAAATGTAGATTGAAGCACGACACTGTCTGTCATTTCAACAATGTTTTGTGTGCAATAAATAACACCGTACGACACGCGACAGAATTCAGAGTCAGAATGGAGTAATCCACATTATCTAGCATGCTAAGCGAAATAATTTAAATTAATGTTTTGCGTCAAATATAAATGTACATGTATAGATTCCCTCTAAATGTAGATTGAAGCACGACACTGTCTGTCATTTCAACAATGTTTTGTGTGCAATAAATAATACCGTTCGACACGCGACAGAAGTTTAGATTTTAAAAAATCGTAAGTTTATTATTCAAGCGATTCCATCGAACCAGCATGCCCTTAAGACTTCTTTATTGGCCATTAAGTAGAAGGAGAAATAGCATGGGAAAAGAAAGAGAGGCATTAACATCGACTTCTAAAAGTCAGAATGGAGTAATCCACATTATCTAGCATGCTAATTAATTTAAATTAAATTAATGTTTTGCGTCAAATATAAATGTACATGTATAGATTCTCTCTAAATGTAGATTGAAGCACGACACTGTCTGTCATTTCAACAATGTTTTGTGTGCAATAAATAATACCGTTCGACACGCGACAGAAGTTTAGATTTTAAAAAATCGTAAGTTTATTATTCAAGCGATTCCATCGAACCAGCATGCCCTTAAGACTTATGTTTGTTGGCTATTAAGTAGAAGGAGAAATAGCATGGGAAAAGAAAGAGAGGCATTAACATCGACTTCTAAAAGTCAGAATGGAGTAATCCACATTATCTAGCATGCTAAGTGATTTAAATTAAATTAATGTTTTGCGTCAAATATAAATGGACATGTATAGATTCCCTCTAAATGTAGATTGAAGCACGACACTGTCTGTCATTTCAACAATGTTTTGTGTGCAATAAATAACACCGTACGACACGCGACAGAATTCAGAGTCAGAATGGAGTAATCCACATTATCTAGCATGCTAAGCGAAATAATTTAAATTAATGTTTTGCGTTAAATATAAATGTAGATATAGATTCCCCCTAAATGTAGATTGAAGCACGACACTGTCTGTCATTTCAACAATGTTTTGTGTACAATAAATAACACCGTTCGATACACGACAGAAGTTTAGATTTAAAAAAATCGTAAGTTTATTATTCAAGCGATTCGCGGGACTAAATTGATCGACGTTTTAAAACTACGTGATCAAATTTTATGCTGTATAATGTCTACATTGTGAGCATTATGGACACTTCTTTCGTGTACCTACAATCAGCATTGTATATGACGTCTATAGACATTCGCAATAAAATCTCGATGACACTCTTTATACCTGAGTTTGTGTATAGCTCGAAGGGTCTACTCTGGCGATTTATTATGCTTTCTGTCAGAGTCTCTTTCCTTCTCTCTTTCTCTCTTTGTTTTTCTCTCTTCATGAAGACGCGACGACGAAGAGATGCTGCTGCTGGAGTACTCGCGTAGGCTGAGAGAGGCGCCAGCTCGATACTAATCGCCCAGCCAGAGTCGATCATTCTCGCGAAAGGATGCTCGGATGAGACGCGCGAGACTATCTGGGCGTGAATAAACAGTCCCTTTCGTAGAATCGAACGAGGCATACGATATGCTTATATTAAACCCCAGTTGAGGCAACTTTCTTGCTCTCTCTCTCGTCTCCAATCAACGAAACCACCAAATTGCAATTCCTGTGCTAGATTTTTTTTTTTTTTCATTGATAATGATTTTTTTTTGTGGTCAGAGATATTTTATTTGCAAGCTAAATCTATTTGAAAAAAATTTGGCAAATTGTGCAAGGTAGAAATAAATAAGTAAGAATATTTAAAAAAAAAGAAAAGTTTTTTGCAGGATTTAGGTGGAAATCTTTATATTTTCCAAAATTGCTATAGGAACGTCTTCACATCCATTTTCATAGTAATTGTTCAAGCTAAAAAATTCTGCACAATTCATAAGACTGCGATCTCTAAAAAAAATTGTTCATTGATTTTTGAAGCTGGTCGATCAACTTGGTTATTGTTGGAATACTTTCAGAGTGCTCTTACGGCTACGAAAATAAATATATGTAGATGACATCAGGAGCATTACTTAAGTTCGCTCGCGCCGTTTTCAAACGCTGCTTATCGACCTAAATCGACCCCATCGAAGTTATGATCATTTGAAATCTACCAAATTTTGACATTTACCGATCTCTAACGGATCCGAAAAGTGATTACTCATGCTGATAACAAAAATTACTTTTCTATAAACAAAAAAAAATGACAAAACAATCAAAAATGCTTGCGGGTTAAGAGCAAGAATGGGCACATACTAGATTTTTCAAAACAAAAAAATAAATTAAAAAAAAGTGTATATTCAAGAGATTCTTAAACAATGGACGATGACGGGCCGAGAAAACGTCCACCCACACACGTAGAGAAGCGAGATAATTCCGGTACGCCTCGACGGGGGACGCCTCGTTCACCGAGGATACACACGAGTGGAAAAAAAGTACAGAGAGCTTCTCTATGCACTCTTTGTATGCAGAAATGTAAGAGCATTGTGCACGCCAGCCGCAAGCACCGACCTCGGTGCATTCCGCCTATCGTGTATCGTCGTCACTGCTGCTACGCCCGCGATTACGAGAGAGTCTCGAATTTCTCTCTCTCTCTCTCTCTCTCTCTCTCTTCCCCTCTTTCCAATTCCCCTTCTATCTCTCTTATTCTATTTTCTGTCCCTCTTCAGTTGAAAAGAGAGACACGAATAAATGATCAGAATCTGCACACCAGTCCTTGCGGACATAAATATATATATATATATATATATATAGATTTATACCGATGCTTATCTATACATATATATATACAATTTTGTATGTATCGGTACGAATTCCCGGAACCTGCGTGGGATGCTGGATCGCACAGGTGACGTTACGTGAATGACTATCGAGTTAATTTACCTACGAGATGTATATAATCTTGAAGCATTGAAAAACAAAAACATTGATTTTATTACTGAATTTATAACGGCTGTGGAAATCTTCGCAAAACTTTAATGCAAATTTAAGCTCTTTTTGAAATTTTATTCGTCAGGAAATTCAATATTCTCTCATGGTTCAACGAGGATTTTATTCGAGTTGAAGCAGATTTATTTAAATTACATAATATTTTTTGTACAAAAAAGTGTTTTTATTTTGAAATAGTATTGATTAAAGTAATTATTTGCGAAAAAAAAATCATACAAAAACAATACTCATGACTGACAAATATCACTCGTGGCTACTTGGTAGCTTGTCACCCATCACTGTCAGGTGTTTTGGAAGTGGATTTATTAAGGTATAGATCCCTGATCCACCAGAATTAAAGAAAAAACACTTGGAATAAATTTCATTGGTGTCGGCCGGGAATCGAACTCTGAGCCACTGCTCTTCAAAAAGGGATTAATAATATTATAGAATTTTCATAAGAATTATTCGAAAATCTGCAACGATTTTTCCACAGATGAAAATGTCAAAAAATCTGTAATCGACGAAAGTCAACTTATTACAGCCATGTCTCACATGTTTTTGTTTTTGAATCTCTCTCCCTTTCTATACGTCTTAAACCCTTCTCTAAATGATTTTCTTCGAATGAACAAGAAGACAAGATTTTTTCCGTTTTCCATCCGTTCGTTATATTAATATTTACAATTGTTAATTGAGGGTTAGTAACGGTACAATTGGTAATTGGGGGTCACTAACTCTCACGAGTGTCTTATGAAAGACTTTGGAGTACAAACTACCTCAAATAGCCTTCTAATAATTTTAAGTGCTCGGGAGCATCACACGCAATGGGGAAACAGTCAACTTTGAGAAAAGTGAACGTAATCAAAAGTAAGCTTTTCCAGAAGACTTCCTTATAAGCTAAATTTTGCTTATCATCGCACAAAAATCGCACCAAGTAATACTGTACTACGAAATAAAAAACCTAAATTCCTTGTACGGTTTATTACGAATCTGCTCGTATTGAAATTCGCTCAGTATTCATCCATTGTTCAGCGAGCCTCATTTTGCGACGAGTCGTGACTCTGTTTTTTGCTTCAAATATTATTCCACTTCTTGTTTCTCTCTTTTTTTTCGTTCGATCCTGTCCCCGAGCCTTCAACCAGGACATTGAGCATATACACACGTAGAATAAAATCATTATACGCCTCAATCTGATAGTACTGAATGCACCCTTTTATGAATTATCTCGCGAAAGTCTCCTTTGGCTTTTCGACGTGAAAATATTCGAGAATATCTCGTTACGTTTAAGTTACGTATCATCTTGTGGACGTACAGAAAGAGAAAGAGAGAGAGAGAGAGAGAGAAGTCTTGAGTTGCACATTTTGCGCAGTAGGAAATCAAACTGGTGAATTCAAAGTCTGCATTCACGAATTCATATACCTTTTTGTACTCTGATGATGGCGGATGCAAGGAGCCATTGTTCAACATCCAAGGCACACTTCGTCCTCCCGGCCGATTGACCTTTCGAGAAATGAAAAAATTATAAAATGAATAAATAAATAAATAAAAAAAATGCGAGACACCAGAAAGACGAGACGAGAAACCAACGACCTGCATCCATGCATGCAGGAACGATATGCAATAGTATGGAAATGACGTCTGAATATGAGCCAATTTTATATAGGGCATACCAGGCTATAAAAACGAACCAGCCAGTGGCGTTAAGAATATGTTTCATATCCAGCCATTATGACGTTGAATAAGACAGGAAAATTGTTTGCGCCATAAATCATATCGTGAAAATTCACCATGGCGAGACAAAATTTACCTTATATTTTTCATTAATGACATTTCTCATTAATATTGATCTCGAGCTCTTGCTTCTCTTGCCGATTCTACATCAAACAACAGGAGTATTGTAGCTTCGAATAAATTCGTTTCGCTTTGAACCCATCTTGAAGCCATTATATGCGTATAGATAAAAGATAGAGGATAATAATCGTCCCCCTTTCGATCTTCGAGATCTCTCGTTGCGATCTATGATTATGATGCTCACGCGCTCGCGAAAGCTCACACTCACAAGAAATTAACGTAGAGGCGTTTCATAAGCTCTCTATATAATGGCCTGCGGTGACTTGATGTGAGGGCATCTTTGAGCAAGAGCACATAGCACACGTTACATATATATATATATATATAAAGAAGAGGATCTCATCGTAAGCTCGCCCGTATGCCGAGTGCACATCACAGACCCCGTGTTCCTATTTCCATGGCACAGGGGCGTTTATGACTCGCGTACGAGGTCAGTCGGGTTAGCAAAGTCGTTCTTCTTGCATCTTTATATATATATATATATATATATATATATATATATATATATATATATATATATATATATATATATTTGCCAGCTGAGATCAAATAAATGCTCGCTGAGTGTGAGGCAAGCGAAAGGGATTGGACAAGGATGAAAACACTCACTCACCTCGCGCCTCGAGTGCACCGTTGCACCAGGTCAAATCGCGATCTCCTCCCTCCTATAATAAACTCTCGTGTAGGATTATCCTATTTACGAGAAGAGTAGATAGAGAGCGAGAGAGAGAGAGAGAGAACATAGACAGCTATGCTCATACAATGCTTGCTCCATTAAAATACCTCAACTGACATCTTTGTGGTGTTTTCTTTTCTCCTATCATCGACGCACTCTGTGACAAGTTTCAAGCTGAAGACAATGGACGAGCTCTAGAAGTCGAAACACTCTATAGAAAGTCAATTGAGACTGTGAATTTGTTGAATCATCCAGTAAAACTTTTGTAATTTCTAATCGTATTCAAATTCAAACTTTTCGCGCCTAGAACTGATTGCTGGCGCCATCTGGAGCAATCAACGAACCGCAAGTGAACTAAAATCAGTTCAAAGTGGCGGCGCATTTTTTAATAGATGGCACCGATTGGAAAATTCTGCCTACGCATCGCAGAGTCGAGCTGAAAATCCTGTATTCTTAAATGTGCAATTGGACAGTGGTGTCTTTTGTAATAAAAATGGCAGACAGATTTGGAAATCGATGAAAGACTTGCCACCGGTTATTTATACCGTACGAGGCTCCTGCAAGTTAAACCTCGTACAGTTGCCATGTATTTACGTATTATTTGCATGCGTACGCGTACTTCAACGCAGTTTCTCAACGTCACAATAAAAATGCGTTATCGGCCATTGGCACACTGCGCTCAAGTGAAAAAAGGACGAAGCTCACGAAGCCATACAGAGCGTGGAAATTGATATATCGTAGGGGTTAAGGCCGAGAGTGGCTCTGGTCTTGCTTATGCTGCTTGGATAAATGTAAAAAATAAATAAAGATGAAAAAATAAAATGATCCCTAATCCGCGCTAACCTGAAAGACGAGTTGATCACGCGACTATACCGAGTACAAAGTCCCGTTTGGCTGTATCTACTGACGATGACGTTGCCGGTGTCAGATATCCGTGGGAGCACGGCCAGCGAATGTTCGAGAGAGGAAGAGTTTTTCCCTGTAGATATAGAGGAAGAGAAAAAAATGGAATCGAACCGTTCACGCTTAAGAGAACGAGAGACAGAGAGACAGAGAGAAGAGTATACTCTCTTAAATGTGGAACGCCTCATATATACGCATATTACTATATATAATTATGCGATTCAGCTAGGTGAATCGCAATTATTATGTAACACTTTGCGACCTCGGTTTCCCGTGTCTTAGGACCCTCTTTCTGTCATATATTATTTCTTTTCACGAGCAGATATAAAAATTACGAAGAAGTCACTCAAATAATAAGATGCTAAATATGTACTATATATAATGCACCGTCATATTACGTTATGGTTTTACTCGGTATCGGGTGCAAGTAGGGATATGGTAGGAGATACATGTCTTGTGAATTATATTACAAGACACGAGGATATTGGAATTCCATAAAAGTCCCGGTATCGTGTTTGCAGTATATGTATACTGTAGGCGTTGGAATAAAAAAAAAAGAGAAAGAAGATCGAGATGACGTACAGTAACCATATACGAATATTTTGTTACTCATTACGAAAAATGCCACAATAATTTGAGATTTTCTCCTGCGTAACAAAATAAAGTCACCCCATTTAAAAGGCACAAAAAATCATGCAGGTTATTTTCAAGAATTTGAAAACCACCGAGTTATTTAGTATTTTTTTTACGACGCGTAATGGATCCAACGCTAAAGTTTTCTCTTCTTCTTTTACTTCACTATCAGTCATCTTATCTCTTATGCACTTTGGACGCGCATGCGCTCGTTGCAATATTTGCGCATGGCAGACTCTTTCAGCTCATGAAAATAACGTCTGTCTATCTATATGCATGCATATTTGTGTACGTGTGTTTGCGTGTGTAAAATTTTATATAGATATGTGACGATGGTTGGTTAATTGATCGATCGAATCGCGTGCGGGTTGCCCGATCCCGGATTCAAAGCTGTCGCAGTTACGGGGACATGGTTGACGTTAACGAGGACACTATCCATAAACCATGCTTGTTCGTATACACACTTCGTTACAGACGAGTGCATAAAAGAAGAGAAAAGCAAAAGCAAAATCAGAGAAATTGAGATATCCATAGAGTGACTTATCGTTCTCAGCGAAGATCTTTAAAAAAAAATCAACCTCAAGTATATTTTCACCTTCGATCCCTCACCATGGTGACCGATAGCTCAATATGCAACTACGAGCAAAACCGTGTCCACCGTCTCGTTCTACTCAAATCGTTCTCACAATTTATCATCGACTCTCGACGCGGGTCTATGTATTTTTTATAAAATGGCCCAAGCGAGTGTGGATAAAATGTCGGTTCGGATGACTCGAAAATGATGAAAGGAGAAAGGCGTAGGGTGGACGTCACATCTGAAGAAAGGAAATTACGAGGAATTCATTTTATAGGGCAAAGAGCTTCACCATATTGTGGAAAATTGAAAATAATATAAATCCAATTAAAAATTATTAATTTATTGATTTAAAAATAAAATTAATGAATAACAACCATATTCCAATTAATATTATTTTTAATGATGATTATTGTTATCATTATTTAAATAGCTGATTGTGAATGCTCAGCTTATACTGTGAAATGTTAGAATTATTAATTCATCAGACAGGTTTTTCTCCATGTTTACGGATCTATTAGATAGACGAACAAAAAAAAGCTACAATGATAAACCTGTTCGGCGACGATACGTAGATAAGTGCATAAACCAAACAATTCATCATCGAAGCTCCATTCTATAGCTAAAAGGAAATGCGTGTGCAAGAAGCTAATCGTCCCTATAAGTCGCATGCACGTTCAAATATCACTATTAAAAAAAAATCTCGCTTTCTCTCTCACTCTTTCTCATACTAGGCAAATCCTTCAGGAAACGTGGAAAAATCACCTTTGATCCTGCGTTACATACAATTCATTGGACGTCAAAGGAGAGAGAAAGAAAGACAGAGAGAGAGGAGGGGGGGGGGGGGTAGAGATGGCAGTACGATCGGACATAATTATTCGCACGTTCACTTCGAAAATGTCGTTCATACTAATATATTATGTGTGCATTATACGGGGTGTCTTGAATTAAGAAAAACAAACTTAAAAAATGTACGTATTCTTTTATTTGATTCAAATGGCATGTGCTTTAAATTATTTTTATTTACTTTGATATTCGAATAAAATTAAATTTATTTAGATAATAATTGTAAGTTATTAAATACAATTAATACATTTATAGAATTTAATAAAATACTCTTCGATAGAAACAAATAAACCTCAAAAAAAATGTATTTAAATATAATTAAAAAGAAACTGTCCCATAAATTAAAACAGAATTTCTTTGGTTCATTAATGCCAAATTTCCGGTTGATTCGTTTAAACTAAAATTCATTGAAAATTAAAACATATTTTTCTCGAAATGGCATATTTTTTGTTCCACCCAGTATAGGGTAAAATCAGCCAGCAATATCGTTTTTAACTGTGTGTGCATGGATCTATCAGTGGCACATATGTAAAGGGATTCTAATGTTGTTTATAATACTAGCTATCATATCTACTGTTGCATCTCTTCGTGGAGTACGAAAGTCTATGAATTTACCATACGCACACACATTTACGTATATATATATACATATATATATATATAGGCGAGTCTGTGTAGATAGTTTGATATATCGGTAAGTGTAAATGTCTGCGATATCTCTACCTTATACATCGGCAATCGACAGGGATGCGTACATAAATATATAAATATATATATATATATATATATATATATATATATATATATATGCAGCTTCCGTGCGTGTGCCTTTGGAGCGCCAAGAATAACACAAGCGATCGCGAGAGAAGATCGTCTAATGGAAATCATCCTTTTCCGGAAGACCTTGCTTGGTATCCAGCTTATATAGCTATATGTATATATGTATATAGCTATAAACCTATTATTACTTTTTGTGTACTGGAATTTACCCCATCGATCGAAGAGATACGTTTGCGATTTGGAACAAACTATGTATGTATGTATATATATATATATATATCTATTATACATAAAATGGATAGTCCCGAGCGCTCGCACGTCGACGATCCTGGCTACTTTCGCACGCTCGGAAACACGGCTTTCGGCCTCGTTAATGCGAGTCAGCATCTAGCTAAGGCTTATCCCGGTTTCCCGGACGGCAAAATGCACACATATAGCGAGGGAGGGCGTAGGAGAAGCCGAGAACACGGCGGCTTCTCCTCGCGCACCCGCGAGCGCGGTGAAAAGGTCGTGCGAGACTCGATCGCTGCTTTTGTCGGCCTCAAGCCATCGAAGCTAAACTCTTTAGCTATACGCTCATATATATATATATATATATATATATATATATATATATATATATATATATATATATATGTATAGCAGTATTTAATCGAGAGTCATGCTTCGCAGAAACTTGACTATGGTCAATTAAAACAAAAGTAAAATATTGTTTTTAATAACAAATTTTTAAGACTTAAAAAAAATTGTTTTTATTAATTTTCAATTGAAAAATGGTACAAATAAATAAGTTAAGCCCGGTATGAGCAATGTTTAGATAGTTTTGAAAGGTAGAATGATCAATTTAGCGAAAAATAACATAGTTTATGACGATACTTAAAAAATGAGCCATATTTTTTAATCAAAGGACAATTGATGAATTTACCGTTAAACATTTCCCAATAATATTGGTAAAATTCTAAAATTAAGCAAAATTTGATTCCAATTGAGGAGCAAAATGCAGTATGTCACTCGGTCAATTTCTAAAGTATTGTTTCATGACCAGTTTGAACTGTCAACCATCAAAATCGGACCGGCCGACATCAAAAATATTTTTCTCCAAAAAAAAATAAAAAATTTTAACAAATTTTCGAGAATATATAATTTATTGATAACATTTTAGCGATGAAAAATCAATTTATTATCGACTTTTTATTGACCTTCAAAAGATTTATTACCTAATCGTTTTTCCCCTATATTTTTCTCAAGCTGATTGAAGAAGTTCGCGAGAAAACATATTAAAAACGTTGTCGTAATATCCGTAAAAGGTCTAATCGACTGGCATCAAGTTCGAGGTTGGTTTGAATGATTATATACCTGTATATAATATGTTGTTGGAGTTGTTACACGTAGTAAATATCTTGGCTATCGTCATGCAGAGGAAAGAAAAAGTAGATTGACGTCGATAGAGAAAAAAAAAAAAAAACTGATAGCCTGCATCGATTGAATTTCTCACGTTCTATTTATGCAACTTTTAATTACTCGGGTGTGTCACGAACACGAATAAATTGTCGAACGACATTAAATAATTTATAATACGTATGTTATTATTATACATATTCATTTTGTTAAAACTTGATCATCCTCGATGGACTTTCTTTAATAGCACTAAAGCCGAAGAGAGAGAGAGAGAGAGAGCGAGGGAGAAGACGTCGTATTATTGCACGTGAAGAGTACACACAATCGAGCACGAGGAAAAGTTCGTTTTAACGAGATGAGACATCACCAGCTCATCCCAGTTTCCCCACAAGGAGTAGAAAATCCGTCGACTATAATCGGGCACACATCGCCATGTTTCTTAACCTGACAAACGAACGTTGACAGAAAAAAGAGCGATTATACGTACTGTGTCTGTTAACGATGATGACAATGACGAGGTACGATTAACGATTGGGATAAGTTTAATCGCCATTTGCCGATTCACTCGATCGTTCTTAGGTGCAAATAAAACCGAACATGTCACAGTGCAGTGAGCAACAAAAAATATAGCACGCCAAAAAAAAATAATTCCTGATTTTTTTAATTATTAAAATAATATTATGATTATGGGATACATTTTATATTAATATTTAATAGAGAAATTATGCAATAATTCTCCAAATACATCAATTTTTGAGCATTACAAACATATTATGAAAAATAAATTGTCAAAATCACGTGCAAAGATTAATAATAACAATGATAATGATAAAATTGGTAATTCTCATTGAAATTAAAGATTCGCGACGATTACCCAAATTCTTCCTTTTTCTCTTTTGGGACGAGATGCAGATCGAGATTTTATCTAGCTCTCATCATCCATAATGCCAACACAATATATACTTTCCAATAAAATAGAGGCTTCCGCGTTTGTGTGTACTCTGAATGGCTCTGGAAGTCGGCGGGCAGAAGGGGAGGATGACTCATGATCTCACAAGCTCATATTCCACATGACGGTATAAAGTGACTCTCGCATGGACAGATCTTACAGTAAAAGGGGACATACTATAGGCTATGATATTCGTTATTGTCTGTACGTCCCATCGTGAGAGTGTCGACATCAGGAGAGAGTTTTGAGCGCGTACGGTGAATTTTTGATGGCGATAAAAGGTGGAAGACCTTGACCCCCCGTATGAATCACGAATTTTAGTACAGAATTACCGAGCAGCTCTCGGTAATATAATCTGCTATGTAATGTTAATGCGTCTAGTGTCTAGCAAACGAGCGATGAATTGTGAGTCTCGTCTCGCAAGAACAATAAAAACATTATAAGTATAAAAATATAAGAATGGCCCAAAAAGTTAAAAGGCAAATGAACGATAATTAGTGAGTCTCGTCTCGCAGGAGCACTAGATATACAAGTTTAAGTATATAAAAAAGAAAAAAAAAATGGGAAAAAACGTTCATGTGAACGACTATATTTGTGTAAGATGCTACGCCCCTCAGACACACAATTTCACCCTTATTTGTCGATTGATCCGACGGAGGGATTCAAGCGCCCCCTTTTATCGATTTGTCTGTACAAAAACTGCCTCCTGTGTTTGTCCAGCCCAAGTCGTCCTGGGGCTTTTCCAAAGCATCACGAATCACCGGATCTTGGGAACGAAAACTTTTCGAGGGGCTGAGTAATCCATAATGTATGGATTGGAACACTCTAAAAGTGTTTCAGCACGTACGTTATTTGGGTACATTGACTATACATATATACACAGTATTATAAATGTGTACGTACAATCACAGCGATAGCGATGGCAGGATGAAATATTCGTATATTTATATAAATTTGTTCATTATCAAAAGCGATTTTTCCAATTTTTTTATATAAATTCATTTGTATAAAAAAAAACATTTACGTCAAACATTTATAACTCTCGATTGCCCGTAGGCCAAAAGATGGCTCTTATGCGTTTAACCACGATGAGAACAATTTTATATTTTTATGGTCCTTTGATTTTTCGAGAATGGTTGAAAATGGCACGACGAATTTTCACAGTGACTTGCTGCGGGGAATATACTCGGTAGACATTGACTGCATGATGAATGACCGCATTAATGAAGTTCCTCATTCTCCTCTTTCTCAATTTTGTTCTTCTTCGTCCACACTATATATTCGATGTGGAAGAGAGAAATCCAGTATTTGGTCTCATTTCTGGCCGACGAGTCATGGAGTTTCAGTAACTCCGGAAACGATCGAGTAGTAGAGGAAGTTTATCAATTGCTTTTTTTACGGTAACGATAAAGTTTATATTTATATCAGGATAGATAGATATACATATAGTTGGTTCATCATTACTTTATGCATATGTATTATGTATACATTAGGTACTTTATGAAGCACTAAATTAAAACACTTAAAGTCAGCCTCGCGCGCATGGGATGGTGTCAGGCTTGTATGATGCAGTAATTCCGTTTACAACGTTCCCGGCTAATAATAACTTTTTCTCATGCTTGCTGAAGCCATGGAACTGCAATCAAATTTTAAAAAAATTGTCATGTTTTCCTTTCAGTACTATCGATGAAAGTTTTTTTTTTTTTTTATCAATATACGATTTTTTTCATGAAAATTTTTGTCTATACAAAGCATACCAATTGCTTGGACGCCTTATTCGTGCAGTGCCAGTCGATGCGGATGGACCCGACAGAGGGTTCAGTAAAGCAATGGTAATACATAACGTTCCGTACCGCCATGTCATCCTGTTCCTTTCTGGATTTTTCCACAACTTTATACACCATCTCTAGTATTTCATTTTTCAAGGACAGGATTCCCGTACTGTTGAACTTAATGGTCATCTGTAAAGAATATTTCAAATATTTTTCCACGTTCTCAGATAATTTTAGTAAAAATTTTTATATTTTTTTTCCGATAACGCACCTTGCGACCGCCTTTCACATCATTGAAACGACTGCGATGATCCCGATAGCGAGAGAAAGACTCATGGCAAAGAACCGGTGACTATTCATTTTTGAGTTTATTACAATGACTGTCTGCGCTGACGTAAAGGTAACAAAACTCTGAAACAAAAAACTGCCAATCTTTCGATTATTATTCGAATAATATTATTTAATTATAGACCTCGGATCAACGAAAAGTTGCTGAGAAGTTTTCCGCCTCGATCGTCGAAGCAATATGCAAGCCATTTTAGTATCAACTTTTATTATTTTTAATTTTCTGTTGAATAATTTGGCATTTAGACACTGCCGCGGCTCTCCGCGTGCATTAGTAGTGTCGTAATCGACGAAAGATAAATTTCAATGTTTATAACCGTTAATGAAGCGATTATTTTTATTCATAATCGTTAACACGTCTGCCCGCTGTGAGCTAAAGAAAAAAAAACTTTTTATACGATAACTAGTATAACTATAGATAGTTATAGCATAACTATAGATAGTTATAGCATAACTATAGATAGTTATAGCTTAACTATAGATAGTTATAGCATAACTATAGATAATTAGTGCGTCACGAATGCTTCGCGCGCCCTTTTCTTTTCTGCATAAACTTTTCGTATCGCCGCGTGAGCTGCTCGCCCGCCCTTCCGCTTTTCTACACTTTTCATTCGCCCTTATTTCGGTTTCAACCGAAACTTCCGCGATATAATATCGCAATGGATTTTTTAATAGGGGATATACACGATTGTGGCTTGATAGTTGCGCCGGCAAACCGGCCCATGAGATAATGCATGCCTGCGGCTCTCTCTCTCTCTCTCTCGATCACTTTTTCGCACACGCGAGCTTTTATCCTGTACAGCACACGCACTCGCACACACGCACGCGCTTCAAAATGCAGCAATTTCACATGAGTATAGAATTTTTTTTTTCTTGTTGGCAATTTTGTTCATTAGCGTTTTGCACGTAGAAATTTGCCAATTGCGTGTAACGGTTGATTGACAGGAGATCGAACAATTTGAATGGATTCTGGTGCATGATAAAATATACAGGGAGATAAATCTCAGGATTGAGCGGAATATGCATTTCTCGGGACAGCCGCGGGGGGGATTCAGTTGAGGCTCATTTGCATTTCAGTGTTCGTTTTATTTGACAAGTAATAGCGATCTTGCGTGCGAGATTAGTTAAGAAATGTACGGTGTACATCTAAGTATAAGTATTTTAATTTTTTTCGAAATTATTTTGATTGAGGAAAATAGATTTTTTTTTTTTCAGTCACAGTTTTTTTTTTTTGTGTTTAAAAGGTTCTAGATGGTCTCTTATTTTAGGTGACATATTTTTTTCAATTTTTTTGACATATTAAAATACTTTTATTATGAGGAATGATGAAATTATTGGATAGAAAAAAATAAATGTACATTATTTGATAATAAATCGAAGAAATAATCTACAAATTCATAACATTTATTCCTTTTGAAAATAATTAGAAATGAAAATTTATTTATCAACTGTACATAGTTGACTCAATATGATATTGCATTTGATACTTCAGGACGACATTTGACAAGTATTAGAGGAGGTCTCGTCTAAGTGATTAATGAATTTCTCCTTCGTTTATCCTGCTAATTTTCATCAGACATGGAATCATCTCTCTCTCTCTCACTCTTTTCTCTAGTCTATTTTGTAAGTTACTCACGTACCATGCGAACCACATATATGTATATATATATATGGTAGTCGAGCTCGGCCTGTTAAACGTACAAGAAAGTGAGCAGCGAAGGGAGAATATACCTGGGTTAAATTCAAAAGGGCATATCGAGAGTGCATAAGCATAGCTCATATGGCTTTTTGACATTGGAGCAACAACATATGCAGCTTCATCTTAGAACAGGGTATACCGGTACATACACATACACACACACACACATATATATATATATATATACATACAACTATAGATAATTATATATAGCTACATATGACCAGCTAATACTTGCTGCGTGTAAATAGAATCTGGACTTGAGCACACATTACTCAACTAGAAGTCGCCAAGCTGTACACGCAGAATTCAGCAAGAGCAAACGAGCACTTACGTACTCGAAATTCTTTCCAGGGTACAGAACAAGTGATCAACGATATGAAAAGAGATCGGAAGAGACGAGAAAAAGCGAGACAGGTAATATAATAATGACGAGACCTGCCATCGATTTGTGTGTCACATTACGTAATTCATGCAAACACGAACAAAATACTGTTGCGATGGATATTTCAGATTTTTTTTCAAAAATGATTTTTGAATATTTAGATAACTTTGATTGAATATTTCATCGAGTTTCTGCAGAAACGTTTTTTTTTTTTTCATTTAAAAAAAAATACTATTTGCTGTCAAATAACATTTTGCTGTCAAATTCATTCCAATACATTTCCTTTTATCATTTTTTTTACCCGAGTTGTCGCATGACTCTTGTATGTATGTCGCTGGATGAAAGATTAAAAAAAAAATTTAACAATAAAACCTGCAGCGAGCCACACATTAATCAGTGCTACCAATTCTGTACACGCATCGGGTCAAATGATTCTCCCATCGATTACTTTACTTTCTATCCGTGTTCTGGAACGAGAGACGGATGGACGTTTAAATTTTCAACCCATTTTGTACACGATACGTGTGTGAGATCGTTCGCGATTGCACTCACAGTGAGCTTCGCCCCGAAGTTATCCTATGAGAAAGGCGCGGGCGGACGTTGCAAACGTATATGTATATATATATATATATATATATATATATAGACATTTGATCTTCTATGTGTATCATGAAGTTTCAAAGTTTCTAACCAAGTTCCACGCTCTTCGTATACGACTTCTCTTTTCTTCCCGTCAACTTTGAGCGTTCTATCACTCGCTCTTGCCACCTTCGATTTACCCCACCGATAATGGGGTAATTGCTTCTACCAAGTCGTGTGTGGCTTACCCGGACGAGTAAAGTTTCTCCGACTTACGGATTGCTGACAAGCGTCTTTAGTCGTCAAGAATAATTTCCTGAAAATTTTCCCACAGCTGGTATATAAAATACTTTTATTTTCATTCAATAAGTTTTATTTTAGTCAGGAATTTTGTTTTTGTTTAAATTAAAATCCAATTTTCAATCTATTTTTTAGAACATACCGATGTCATTTCAATTTTTTAATGAATTTCAATTAGATCAATAATAATAATAATTTCAATGAAATCACGAACTTGAGGGGTGTGGGGATGACCATCGAAGTAGAAAAATTTATATACAATACTATATGTATACGTAACGCTATAAAAACATAAACGACTGATTGTTGCATCTAATTGTCCCGAGAAGAACTTTAAAAATTATTATGTATGCATAATGCATTTTCCGTTGAAAATAAATTAAATAATGGTTCGATACATTTTATCACCCATTATTTAAACATTGGCTAATGGATTTTAATCAAATGACATTATCATTTTTCAAAATAATGGACAATAAAATCGATAATAAAGTCAATGGTATAAAAAATTATTTGCAACTCTGGCCACGAAGCTATGACAACATTTATAATATCCATGCATATACATAACACACGAGAATGACTCTACTCTGAGAAATGGGTCAAAGTTCCCTGTCATCAGTTGCATCGTTGAACGATCCCCCCCACCTCAGCAATAGTGCACAAATAGTGTGTTATGTGCTACTCGGTGAAATGAACACGCTGGTGCATCGTTCACCATACGTAATATATGGGTGTGC
The DNA here is from genome assembly GCA_963669185.1 of Dyspetes luteomarginatus. Lineage (NCBI taxonomy): Eukaryota > Metazoa > Arthropoda > Insecta > Hymenoptera > Ichneumonidae > Dyspetes > Dyspetes luteomarginatus. The sequence goes on along the minus strand of OY769905.1, from coordinate 21,133,369 downwards.
ATTTTACCTTTTATCATAATAATATTCATCTGTATGAAGCTTCCAAAGCGTGGGTACTCTATACACTACATATATATATATATATATATATATATATATGGTATAAATACACGTGAACCAGGACGACGATATGACGAAGATGACACACGATTGTCCTGAGGCCCTGTAATAACTTCGTGATCACGATTATAAATATATCTATATATGACTCAATTTTACTATGCTAGAAATCCTCGTTTTGGCGATAGTGCGGACAGGAAATTTGAGTAAAACTCCCAGGATCGTGGCAATGTAATAATCTTATGTAGAATATACAGGGTGTCCCAAATTTGAAAGAATTCGATGATACGTTATGGAATTGATTAGCCAAATTCAGAAATATTGTTGCCTTGGATAATGCCAATTGGAATTATTGACCAGCACACGTGATATGTTAAACTATGATCAAAGTGTCGTAACTCTTTTTTTTTCAGATACAATTTTTTTTCATTCGTCCTGAGTGCGATTATACAATAATTCCGAGCAGATGAGACTATAAATTTTCCTTAAAAAAATTGAAGATGAATGAACTTTTCATAAAATTTTTTTTCGATCATATCAAGTCTTTCCAAAATATTTTTATCAATCACTTGAGCCCCAATTGATTGTCCCAAGTTCAATCTTATTGAGCTCCAGATTATATTTCAATATAGGATAGTTTGAGTTGAGACTAAAATTGGAAATCGAGTTTGAACTTAAGATTGAACTTGGAATGAAATTTTATGCAGCAAAAATTCAAGCCTTAAAATTAGACACGCTGTATATCCTGAATACCATTATATAGATACTTATATCTATATATATTTATATAAATATTAGCCACTCTAACCTACAGTATATGTACATTCACGACAATTATGAGTTATAATATTTATTAATTTCAACGGTTACATTATTTTAATAAAATAAGTAATATAATTGTGGAAATAAATTTGTCATCGTCCCGGGATAAAGTCACACGATTATCAGCTAACTACAGAAAAAGCTGACCCTAAGCTCAGCTCATGCTCGTGTATTTGTGCGAATTGACAAATGATTTTCATGACTGAAATATATGATCTTTCGCGTTAAAGGTCGGGGAATTTACTCGAAGTTAATGCCTGTATCGAGAGGGTCAAGTTTTATATACAGAGGTGTGCGTATTACTGTATACGCGTCGATTTAACCACGACGCCTTTTAAACGTTCGTGCCGCTATACACACTTGTACTTAAAAAAGAAAAAAAAAAAAAGATATACCAACAGACGTTCTTCCTCGAGTTTTAATGCATGCCGAGATGCCGTACCGGCTGCCTCTCGACAAGAGAAAAGAGAATCTCTCCCTATCTTCTTTGCTTGTACAAACCTAACAGGACTTTCTAGTTTGCTCGGCAAAAGGACGATCCCCGCCCACCGTGGGCGCTAATGCCAACTTCTCTGGTGCTCAATCTTCTCATATATATATATATATGTATGGATTTGCATGATTAATTTCAAATTGCCGTCTAATGAATTTTATGTCTAATAATCACGGTTAACCCTTGATTTTCTGAATCTTTTCGAGGTTCACGATTTGAGTCAAGACCGTCATATCTGAACTTCGGTGTGTATTTTACATGGAAATTAGAGACGTAGGACGATGGAATTGAATGTCAAGTTTATCAGAAGAAAATGAGAAATATAAATATAATTATTAAAGTTTATTAACTCGAATAGTTTATATGATTCTCTACTGATGTCGACAAAAGTCTGCAAAAGTCTGCCAAGATCTGTGAAATTCTTTAATATCGCACCAACGTCTTTTACATTCCCGAATGGATTCCAATGACTCCGAATGACCTTTATACGATTAAGAGAGACTTGAAAGACATGATGGATTAAGAAGACATGATGGTAGACATCGATAGTCTCTCGCAGACTAATCAAAGTGATAAGAGACTGTCAGAAAAAAAATGCAAATATTCAAACAAGGGTGACAGTATGATGTTATATTGCATAATTATAGTTGTAGTTATAGTTATAGTTATAGTTATAGTTATAGTTATAGTTATAGTTATAGTTATAGTTATAGTTATAGTTATAGTTATAGTTATAGTTATAGTTATAGTTATAGTTATAGTTATAGTTATAGTTATAGTTATAGTTATAGTTATAGTTATAGTTATAGTTATAGTTATAGTTATAGTTATAGTTATAGTTATAGTTATAGTTATAGTTATCGTTATAGTTATAGTTATAGTTATAGTTATAGTTATAGTTATAGTTATAGTTATAGTTATAGTTTTAGTTATAGTTATAGTTATAATTATAGTTATAGTTGTAGTTATAGTTAGAGTTATAGTTATAATTATAGTTATAGTTATAGTTATAGATAGAGTTATAGTTATAATTATAGTTATAGTTATAGTTATAGTTATAATTATAGTTGCATAGTAATATAGTTATATTACATATTTCATCGCGAGAGGTAGATCAATGATCGAATACGTTTGTGTAATCAAAGTGCCCAGAGTCAGCGCTTCATTAGAACTCCCAGCCTATCTTAGACCGAAACGTTTTATTAGCAGGCAATCGGTGAGTTAGTATACGGCGCTCGAAAAACAACCAAGAGACGAGAGTCGACGAGATACTCCATAAGTATGCACCATATACATATATAGATATATAGTTATGCTCTTAATGTAGGCAAAACGTCATCGTGACAGAAGAAAACGTTAATCACCGGGCGACTACGTCACATCGGCGCTACTCTCTATGTCATGTTTGAGCCGCAATAATGCTAGCGGTGGAGCACTGATGTACGTCGCGCGCGCTGACTCTTTCGTGACTTGTAGAAAAATAAGTCTCCTGTGGATCTTTCTTATTCCTCTCTGTACAATATCAACATGGAGGGATAATCTTAAAAGTCCGTAATCCGCATTTTTCGAGCGCTCTTTTAGACAATTCCTGTATATATATATATATATATATATATATACATGTACATATATACATATGTATGTGAATCTTAGAATTACGTCTTTGAGCAAACTTGTCGCGTGTCGACGTGTGTGTCGTCTTTTCGATTTGTGCCTGAAGCTCGCTCATCAAGACAGTTTCCGTATTAGCAGCAGAAAAATATATCGTGGAGAAGATACACGCATTTATATATGGACCTTTGTGAGAGATCTCTCGATATATATATATATATATATATATAATCGCGAGGGAAACAGTAAACGAGTGACTTTCTAAGGCCGAGACTCTCTCATCTCGTCTCTGAGACACACAACATGCTCCGTACAATTGCCATAGGATTACATACATGTTTATAGTGTGAGGTGAACTCGTATCTTCGATAATGTTGAGACTGAGAGAGAGAGAGAGACTAGCACCGGTCGACCTTGCAAGAAAATAGATTTATAAAAGTGTAGAAACCTGCGCGGAGTTGTCTATAATAAGGTACTTTTTAGTTTACATATTTGTTATTTTTGCGACAGCACTTTTCATCGTGTTCATTGACACAATAATAATAATAATAATTAAGGGACATCATTAATAATATACATAAACATACATAATGCACATCATTAATAATATACATAAAAAAAATTTAAGCTTGAAATTCGTACATTAGCAAATTTAGCGATTACATATTATTATAATTAAATAAATGATGATATATTCGAAATAAGTTTATTACTGAATAATAATAATAAAGGAATGATAATAATATTATTATTGCATAAATTATGTTTTATTTTCTATATAAAAGCTTTTTTATTTATTTAATTTTGATCGGCCTGCTTGTAATTATTGTGCCACAAGATATCTATGTGAATGCTGATTTAACGGATTAATTGTATCTCTCGTTTTGCTGGTGAATTGAACGTATACATTAATATGAGGGACAACACGGGACGTTTTACACGCGGGCCATAGCCAGAGGGGACATTCCTGTAACCCAACCAGGGCTACTGTAATGTTAGAACCAGCAGAGAGAGAGAGAGAGAGAGAGAGAGAGAGAGAAAGAGAGAGAGAGAGAGATGATACATATAAAGCTGTCGCGGTGTGCTCCGCTGTGCTTGCACTTTATGTACACACGCCAAATGAGCTCGAGACGATGTATAACGAGGAGAGGCGTAGAAGAGAACAGCAGCATCAGCACGAACACTGCATGTGCATAACTCTTTAGTTGGTTCTCTCTCTCTCTCTCTCTCTCTCTCTCTCTTGCATATATTCGTAGATATACGGCACACGATATATCCTTGTGAGGTGCTCCGGTTGCACAATGAATTTCTACACCGATAAAACGAAAAACGACATAAAGAGATACGTGGAATTGCCAACGTAAGCAGGCAACGTAGGTCTAATCTACAAAGAACACAAAAACATTTTCAAAAAAAGTTTCTATCTTAACGAATTGTTCAAATTTTTTTTATCAAAACTCCTAAAGACTTCCTGATGATTTTTCCCAATGAGAGGTAAAAAAAAAAGCAGCAAAGATATATTTATCATTGTGGCATTTTATGTAATAGACTGATTGAACGTGAGGGATTATCGGCGTGTATCGCGTGACACCCAACGAGAGTTTTCTCATCCTCTTCATGCATTGGCCATTGCTCCTTGTTTTTTTTTTTCACGATAAATAAATATAATTATTATAACGTGAAAGGATCTTCTCCAAGTTCGCGAGGGGTCTCGCACAATATATACATATATACATATACGGTATAAGTAAATCCACGTGGCAACTCACTTGGACTTTTCCAACAACGAAACTTGACTTCACTTCCTTGAAGTCTAGTCACACTATATCACGTTATATATGTGTCTGTGTGTGTATATATATATACATATATATATAATATCATGTACACGAAGATTCTCGATCGTCGATACGAAGGAAAATTTGTCTGGCAAAAAGCGTGTGGAAAGTCACGCGAGAGACGAGAGTATACGAAAGTTGCCGGAAGTCTCGTACGTTTGCAAGGGAGTGCATCGACCATCGAACATCTTGAATATATATATATATATATAGATGCAAATACGTATTGCACAAGGCCTGGCGTTGCAAACGTAGACCGATGAACTTGGAAGATTAATTAGCAGCTAATTAGTGTACAGTGGCAGGCCGGGACGAGCTCACTTCGCTCACTTTATTAGCACGAGCGAGCGAGCGAGACGTATATTACACTTAACTAGTAGTAGTTCTAGTGTGTGTTGAACCATTGCTATATATATATTTTTTTTTCATTGTCACGTGACGTTTCACCGTCATAACTTCTCGAGGTGTTTTTTAAGGTTAAAATTTGATTTTACAGGGGATGGAAATTATTATTTTTTGAATATATTGTGATTAAGAAATAAAAATAACAAATAAGTCATAATAATTTGACAAACCAGAGCATAATATATCCGTAAAAAATCAGTAAAATCAGTAAAATCAACCCACAAAAACACCTCGCAAAATCTCTGGCAATTGATTGTAAGAGGTTGTGCATTTTTGGGTAGTAAATGACCTCACCCCTGACGATTTTTTACCAACGCCCCCCTTTTGTCAAAAAAAGAAAATTCTGATATATGTATACATATAGGAATACATTGGAAAGTATATAAATATAGAAGATGGGGAATAGGGACCACTAAAATATTTCTTCCTAAAACATCGACAATCGGAATTGAAATAAAAATTAATAGTTGTAGAATTCTTTGTGAAGGGCCTAAATGGCTTAAATCTTCTTAAGAATTTTCGGATGATTAATTATCTACGGCCGATTTAAACATTTATTTTTGATTTGTTAATATAAATCACCCGAATCGGTTGTTAATCGGGTTGAAGCATTGAGGTGTATGTCGAAAAAAAAAGAAAATGCAGCATTTTCGGATAAAATACAAAATAAGAATTGCCACCTCCTGGAAAAATGACATTGTGGCCTGTGACTCTCACCAAATTTCGCTAAGCATTGAAAACTTTCGATCCTAGATGAAAAAAAAAATGTTAGTGCAGTTGGTTGAAGACGAAGCTTAGATATCAGATTTTTTTTTGCATCCCAACCCGAAAACATGAAAAGTATTTACTGCGTGTAGATAGTCGATAGTCGCTCCAAATCACAAAAACGAAATAAAGTATGCTAATAAAATTTGCACATTACTTCCTAATAGAGTTGTTCGTCCTTCGAGTATTTTCTACATCCGCATGAAGGTAATAAATTCGATCGTTCAAAATCGAATAACGTATGTGTCGCTTTATTTAACTGAAATATAATTAATTCGATGCCAATAATCGTTGATTGAATAATTTCCTATTCATTCCACCTATACGATTTATTGTATATATTTATTCATTTAATTTTGCTGACTTTTTCAATCATTTTTGGTTTCGTTGGAGGAAACACTACGATGAAGTCATTCGTTAATTTTATCGGTATGCCCTTTTTTATTTCCGTGGCTTTGTGTGACTACTTACAGACGCCGTAAACGCAATTTGTATGTTTGCTGACTTTTGTAGATTGTGACATAAGTCCATAAAAACAAATTAATATGTGCCAATAAAATGTATACAGTACTTCCTAATAGTTTTCCAACTTTTTAATTGAAATCCTTAAATACGCTACTATTTTTTCAAGCTACTAATCTCGTGCCTATTAGTCTAGATAGGCTAATATTATATAAATTTAATGAGACGGAAAAAAAAGGAAAACGATGAGACCGGACTTCATTTTCAAGGCTCGAAATATGTATTCGATAAATACAGATAAATAAAGTCTCACCTGACGCTGCCGTTGTCCTGCGACAGTCAGGGCTCTAATTTAATTTATTCGATATTCTTTATTTTATTAATTGGACGCCAATTAGTTTTTACGAAACCAATAAAACGAACGACTGAATAATTATATCAATTACTAACGGTTTAACAGTTACACGCTGAGACAACTACATCGTGGACTTGTTGGGGCTTTGTTGGGGACCATAGGGTAAAAAAGAATTGCAAGCTCAAAACACTAGACAGTTGAAATAGGAATTATGAATTTATTAAATGACGACTTACTTTTTTTATTTGGCAATCTTAGGTATTCTTCGATAGTTCCTGGCGATGTCGCCTCACAGACAAAATACCGCTTTCGACTAATCGTGATTCTCCGAGAGAGCTCTCAATTAATTCTCTCTTATATCGCGTCGTTCGTCTCTCACTGTCCCTACTTTCGCATCGCCTCTTTACGCGCTTGGTAGGGGAGAATTTTTATAGTTTCTATGTCTTTTCCTTCGACGTATACCCCTTCCTTTCTGGTCTATATACGTTTTGTGTTCCGTTATTTTCCTCTCACAGCGAAATATAGAGACTGATGAAGAAATACGATAAAAATATGTAGGTGACACTTGTGACAATAAGTGCTACGGTCTTGGAAATGTAAGTTATTGTATTAAGTGTTCAAGAATTTTCTCGAACGGAATAAAATTTTAAAAAATATTCATGACTAGCAACATATGTCTCGTATCTCGCTTTGATTGATATTAGACGTTTAAAAAATTATGAAAAAAAAAAAAATAGCATACACGAACAAGATGAAATGATAGATTTACGAGATGATAAAAAAATTCAGAATTAAATGATATGTATGTGCCCTAAATTGTCAGAAATATATCGCATAAAAATTCTCATCTCCAAGTACGCTACCAGTTTTTTAAGCTATCAGTCTTAGTCGTACGAGTAGTGCAAATAAGTTCAGAAAAATTGTTTCAGCTGTACTACGAGGTCTTCCAGCATATGCAACTTTCTGAGGCAATGAAAGGGTGTTTATATATATTATCGTTGAATGTTTCCTTATGATTTATCTTATCGTATACTAGTATCCATAATGAGAACCAAACTATTATAAATTTTTTTTTTTTATATTTCAGTTTTGCAGTACGACGGAGTCTTGTCTTCGTGAATCCTCAAAAATTCAAACGAGCGAAAGTGTTGACAATAATAGAAAGTGGCTAATTTGTACTGGAATAGGCCCATATTCCAAATATGTCTGAGAGAGTATATTCGCTTCGAATCATCAAATACGTAATAGGATGGATCGATTATATCGCGGCTAAAGTCGCTCTGATCACAATATTTGAACACTCAATTTTCAATGCCAACGAAACCTTTTCTATTTTCGCTTCTGAATTCAACAACTAAATGGGTAACCTTAAATATACCGTGACAATCATTTGTATAAATTTTCTTACGCTTGAAAATGTCATAATTTTAAAACCATTGCTCACAATATTGTAATGTTTATATCCTCTTTACGAGAAATATTTATTGTTCAATAAAACTCAAGTTTCCCAAGCAAAAGTTTACTTCCTAAAGCGTCTCCGGTGAGCTTAAGCATTTTTCGCAAATGATAGCGGCCAATCAGCGAATGAAGAATTGTGTCGCACACATCGCAGCCAACAATTAAAGCATATGGGTCTTCCATTAATATTATAAACTAATTATAAGCTAATAAAACGTACTTTGGTTCAGAAAACGTTTTAAAATGATTCATTATGGTTCCTTTTTCCTCCATAGTGGATACGCTCAGCTAGTCTTATTACTGTGTGTTTACCCGTATAAGTCGTCAGATGACTCTCAAACTTTCAATCGTAGCTTTTGTTCTCGGCTATCGAATCTTAGATTTCACGTTTCTCCTTTAATTTATTTTATCGCAAAGCTGACTTAATTATACACTCATTTCAACCAGTAGGATTCGTAGCAATTTTCCTCCAATATAAATCATTTATATATCATATTTATAAGTTTTACGATTTACTGAACTCTTGACATCTCTCATCCTCTGGGAAAAAGAGACAAAGAAACATGTCAACAGGAATAGAAACTGGCTCGTTTGTACGGGAAGTGGAAGCTGGTCCATACTCTAGCGTTTGTCCTCCTCCAAATCGAAGAGTTATAATTGTTGGGACGATGGTTCGACGAATATCGATGCCACAGTCCCCTTTATACTGAAAATATTCTAGCGAAAGATGAAAGCGAAGAGTCGGTAATCGGCAAGGAAATTCGAGGATGCCCATCCTCGAATTGGATGGTTCGACGAATATCGATGCCACAGTCTCCTTTATACTGAAAATATTCTAGCGAAAGATGAAAGGGAAGATTCGGTAATCGGCAAGGAAATTCGAGGATGCCCACTGTATATTCTGCAATGAACTATATTCAGAGTCCAATGAGGCTTGATGGATCCAGAGTTGTACACAGGTGCTTGGGTCGGATAAAAAAATGGACGATTTGCATTGATATTACTGATTTTCTTGCTGTCTTTCAATTTTTTCGAGTGTTCAACCGACAACATATTCTTGGTTCGAAATGGCACATTTCAATTTTCACAAAATTATCATTTGTAGCCTTGGTTTTGCCCACCCTACCTGTTTTGCTCCCATTTCTGCTATTTATAAATACAATATGAAAATCTCGCGCTCTTGTGACTATTAGCATTCTCTGCTCTTTGGCAAAGCAAACTCTAGAATGTCCGAGAGGATATCACCTTTTAACCATGCAGTCAAAGAAACAGGTAGAAGCGACTCGTTTGTACCGGAAGTGGAAGCTGGTCGATACTCTAGCGTTTGCCCTCCTCCAAATCGAAGAGTTATAATTGTTAGGACGATGGTTCGACGAATATCGATGCCACAGTCTCCTTTATACTGAAAATATTCCAGCGAAAGATGAAAGGGAAGATTCGGTAATCGGCAAGGAAATTCGAGGATGCCCACTGTATATTCTGCAATGAACTATATTCAGAGTCCAATGAGGCTTGATGGATCCAAAGTTGTACACAGGTGCTTGGGTCGGATAAAAAAATGGACGATTTGCATTGATATTGCTGATTTTCTTACTGTCTTTCAATGTTTTCGAGTGTCCAACCAACAACATATTCTTGGTTCGAAATGGAACATTTAAATTTTCACAAAATTATCATTTGTAGCCTTGGTTTTGCCCACCCTACCTGTTTTGCTCCCATTTCTGCTATTTATAAATACAATATGAAAATCTCGCGCTCTTGTGACTATTAGCGTTCTCTGCTCGTTGGCAAAGCAAACTCTAGAATGTCCGAGAAGATATCTCGTTTTAACCATGCGGTCAAAGGAATAGGTAGAAGCGACTGTGAGGATGTGTCAAAGGCGGCTCCGTGTTGCTTTTGCTCTCTGCCGCAGGGTGATAATTGGCTCATTGCAAGAGCGAGAAGTCCACGACATGATAAATAGTTAATTCTATCTCCTTGTCTTTCTTGCTGCCCTCCACCCCCCTCTCTATCTGTCTCTCTCTCTCCCCCACCCTATAGCATGATCATCACTTAATTTTCTACAGATATGTATCCTCGTGCATGAGAGTTCAAATAATTCGATCGTGATAGTGATAATTTCATTAGGAGAACACACACACGTATATATGCGGCTAGAATGGTTGAACGAGAGCAACGACAAAGCCCACTATACTCGTCCAATCACATAGAAGGGGTATCTAGTTTCATGTTCTATGAGCACTCGCTGGCATCAGGATCATCTGTGGAACCAGAGAGAGAGACAGAGAGAGAAATGGAGAGAAAGGAATAGGAAATGAGAGAGAGCAAAATATATATATATATATCATTGGCTAGATAAAACCGGAAGGATCGCGACGAGTCAAGGAAGAGTGTGAGAGCACACAAGAACTCTAATGCTATCGGGCTAATGCCGTGGACCTTGTGGGTCTCGTCGGAAAAGCAATCGAACGCGATATACATAATTTCTTATCCTCGTTATCCGTGCTCACAAGCGAACCGTTTATCCCAAGCTACGATCTCGCCCAAAGATCCAATCTTTCTCTCGCTCTCTCTCTCTCCAGCTTATGCTGGCATTTGCTCGCGATTCAGAATCTCTTCCTCATCCTTTCCTTATTACTTACCAGCTATCCGTCGATATTTTCATCTTCTCCCTCCCTCTCTCCCTCCTTAATATTCTACTCTTCATTATATGATACATATCCATAAGTAATCTCTTTCGATATATGTACAAATTTCAGTTTTTTGTCCGTTCCATCTTCTGTGTGTGTCAAAATTTTTCGATGGTTGATGAATTTGAATTTTTCACGAGGAACAAGCGAATTTTTCATCTCCTTTATATTAATATGTAGGATATATGCTGGCTGGGTGCAGCAGTAAAAAAAAAAAAAACAGAGAGTCTTTCTTGGTCACTTGATACTTTGACGCGCGCAAAAGTGAACTGTTGGTGGCTTCTCTCTAAATTTCAGTTTTTTGCCCGTTCCATTTTCTGTGTGTGTCAAAATTTTTCGATAGTTGATGAATTTGAATTTTTCACGAGGAACAAGCGAATTTTTCATCTCCTTTATATTAATATGTAGGATATATGCTGGCTGGGTGCAGCAGTAAAAAAACAAACAGAGAGTCTTTCTTGGTCACTTGATACTTTGCCGCGCGCAAAAGTGAACTCTTCTGTTGGTGGCTTCTCTCTAACGAGTGTATATGGGCTCGAGCGTGAGAAAGGATACCGAGAGCCCTGAGTCAGGGTGACGATGATGACGATGTCGAGATCTTTCAACGTCGACGATGAAGAAGATGAAGAAAAAGGAAAAGAAGTTGAAGAGACGTTGCTTAAGCCGAGAGAAAAAGTTTAATCGAATCAACGTAATTTTATTTGAAACTCGGCCTACTAAACTTGCAATTCATTTGAAATAAATTATATTTTTGACTTAGTTAAATCTTTTGTTTGATTGATTGCGTTGAGTATCTAAACATGGTAATTGAGGCGTATCAATAATGTATTCGTTTAGTTAAATCAAACAAATAGTTTATTTCGAATCAACTAAAAAAATTCAAATATACCCATTTAGTTAACTTTAATTAAACATTTTTCCTGGGCGCACTCGAAGACTGAACAATGAACTTTTCAGTCCTCTAGTCACCGTGATGAACAAGTGAAGCTACTTTGCTGGATTCCAGTTGCAAAATATCTTTCTATCTATGCTGAAAATGTAGAAAAAAATTATACCTGTGACTTTCCATTAAAATTTTTCCCTGAGTAATTTTCAACATCATTCTGTATTTTGAAAAAGTTTTTCTCCTCGCACATAAATATCGTGACATGATACAATTTTTGTCCTCTTTATCACCTTCAACATTATAATTTTTCGCGAGCTTTTTCTCTCTTTCGTATATACCTTATTTACCCATCACCTCATAAGTCAAGTAAATTATATTAATTAAGTTACGATCTACCAGCTTGCATAAACGGCTGTCATGTAACCTCCTGACCTTTCTAAAACTAAAATAATTATCTCACCTCTTCGTAAATGAAGGATTTGTAGAAGGTCGCAGATTAACTCTTGTATGAACTGCACATTGCACCGTAAACGAAACAATGGACTGTCAAATTTGTGCTGAAAAAATGGCACCTGGATGTAATGAAATTTCTGAAAATTTTGCAACTTTTTAGATTTTCGCCAATTGCTCATAAAAAAAAGTCTCGCTGATTAATATAAGATTATAAATTCTATTCGTTTTGTCAATTTTTATTTATGTTGTCTGTACTTTCCCTCAATTTTCTCTAATGACTCTACGCGGCCTTGGAATTTTCAAACATTATGTATTAGTACTCTCGCAAGATATATGCACATACTTCTTGGACCTGTGGTGTGCTCCAGGCAGTTTTATACGCGTATACAAACACCCACCGAGAGAGAGAGAGAGAGAGAGAGAGAGAGAGAGAGAGAGAGAGAGAGAGAGAGAGAGAGAGCCTTCGCAAGAGTCCGCACCAAAGCAATCTCGCTCACAGCCTTATATAACACGGCGACACACTTGGATCCCTGTGGAATGTCGTGCATGCACGCGCCTTAATTGGCCCCCATATGCGCGATAGTTATTTCACCGGCGTTACAACGATCGCGAACCGCACACAATTCTCGAGCTGTAACACAGTCTGGGATTTTGCCCCATATGAACATATATATAGACATGCTTCATGAACGTTCTCCAATGGTCGAGTAAAATCGTACTCTAAGTACATACTTTGCACAATTGTCAGAGGATTAGCTGAGTCTTTGACGATTTTACGCTTTGTGGATTCATCAAATTTTCATTGCGATATCACTGTAATGTAAATGTTCACGCACACATACGCACACACACGCACACGTCTTGGCTAATGGTGTAATCAGAGAGATAATTAAAGAGTGGTCGGTATATGTCATGTCGAGCGTGACGAGAAGAAATGGCTGTACCGAGAATTCTTAGGAAAGCCACGAGCACAATCTCTACCGGTGTTGAGGACACGAGTGAATCGAGCACGTACAATTATAACTTTCTTTCGAGTTCGAAAGAGTGTTGATTGTCGGCTTGGGGAATATATATATATATATAATGATGAGAGATACATGCACGTGGAAAAAAAGGATCCGGATCTTTGTTGATGGAAAAATGGCTCTTGTGAAAAGCATATCTTCTCTCTTTTGTATAGCGAGAAAATTAAGATCTTACGAGCTTAAAAATTCAATGTTGGTAATCGAGATTTCCGTAATTTATGATTTTATGAAAGCTTGATTTAAGGGCAAACGCGATCAGGATTTTTCACGAATATCCACATATACAGTGATGAAGAACTTTATCATGTGGACTTATAGAGAAACTGAAATGTAGACTTGGTTGTGATTGATTGATTGATTATTGGTATATTTGGGCCTGGATTTTACCTTAGGGGCCAATTACATTAAATAACATCATATAAAACATAAAATTGCAAACTATGGGCACAATGATAGAGCAAGGTATCAATAAATTTTTACATTCGCTTTTTGACGCAGTAATCACACTAAAATTTCTCAATTTTTGAGCGTTGCCAGAAGTTTAACACAATTAACATGTTTTGTGTAGGATCAATCCTACATTGCTTTCGTGAAAATTTTACCCGCAAAACGTGTACAATTGGAGCCACATCATTATTCCATTAAACATTTCTTGCATTACATATAGCTTAGAATAAAATCGGCATAATATTTTTATTAAAAATGCTAGTATGAAATTGTTACCTCAGACTGTTGAGATAATTTTTATCGGTGCAGACGACAATGTGTACAATTGATTGCACATAATAAATCGATAACAATTGCAGTCTAGGCAGCTCGATTGAATAAATGTGGAACCATTGGTCGAAACAAGTAGCCATAAAGTCTATAGACTCGAAACTGCACACTATAATATTCTAGTGGAAAAGGCTAGTGTGTAATTGTTACCTCAGACTGATGAGGTAATTTTTTTAATGCCAATGAACATACTTAATTTTATTTATGATTAGTGCGACGTATGTCGAACTCACCGTGGCAATTGTGAAATGTGCCAGGGTCCATGCGGAGACCTAAGGGTCTCCTCATGGTTCCTTAGGTCAAACCTTAGGTCTCTGGCGAAAAACGGTCTGCCGAGTATCTCCGACTCTGTCTAGACCATCGATGGCTCGCGTTCTTTGCACGCACTGTGCGAATTGCACAGAGAGGACTCATTAACGAGTCTTAACGCACGCGCTAATACCGCTCGTTCAGGAAGTTTCACACATATATACACACGAACAAGCACACACCCACATTTATGCAAATGTAGACAAAAAACGCCACGACGACGTCTCGATGCTACTGGAGACAAGGCGATAGCGCGTCCGTTTCCCCGTCATCGCCTCCAGCATTTATATATAAGACACGAGAATTCATGACGACCTGCCGAACTTCCGATCGCGTCACTCGTCAGTCAAACATTATATAAATTGCTTCATTTCATATTCCATTCACGAATTTCACGCTTCATTCATCCAACACTACACTATTACATCTACACATAATTTGCATTAAAAAAAAAAAAACGTTCTGGAGAATTTCACAGCTGGAATGTGCGAATATTTTTTGGGCCAACTTAAATGGAATGTCAATATTTTTGACCCCATCAACACACATGCATCTCATTGACACTTGTGAAAAAATAACTAACGAACCAAAAATAAATAAAAGTATTTACACAAATTCAATGAAAGAAATAGTGGAAAAAAAAAGATTCGATAAAGATTTTTGGAGAATTTGATTAATCGGAAAGTCAACATTCCCATTCTTTCAATATGGGTAAATGCGAACGTGCGAGCTACTGTACTCTGGAATTGGAACAGTCCGAATTGTGCAATCAACTCTTTCGCGACTCGCTGTAACCAGCCTTGCAGTTCGATCTATTTTTAACTCCAATTAAAGTCTCCATACCGACACGAGGGCCAATGTACGCGAACTATTCCCGTCAAGTACTGGCGAAAAATAATTAAAGACCCATGCGGAGTGAAAGGAACTTAAGTTTCTTTTGATAATTAAAAAAAAAAAATTGTCGGCAATACAATGGCAAAAAATTGAGACAACCAAGTTTGTGCAGCTTAAAAAAAAAATACTCTCCATAGTCCACACGGGTCTTCTTTGTCTAATCACTTTTTCATTCGTACAAGTCCCATCCTCATCCTGCGAACAAATTAATTGCCAGCAATTTGCTTGAGTATACAAAAACCCTCTTACATAATTCTCGCTATCAGTAAATCGACGGAGACCTTGCATTGTTCGTCTCTCATTATTTCCATTCATTTTCCTTTTTCGTTTCCTGTTCTTTGAAGATTCACACTCGTCTCTCATTCGCTGGCTACGATTAAGCATCTCTTCTGTGCGGATATGCACCTCGATTAGGTACACGACGTGATCTGCATCTGTATGTGAATTCTCCTGCAAGGGTACAAAAAATTCTTTCATAGCTACAGAGGGTATTTTTTTAGCAATCTAAGCATATTTAAGCGGTTTATTTAATTATTTGGAGGGGATAAAAATGTCTAAAAAAAACTGTTTATGCCAATTTTCTTTTGGTTCTGGGAGTAAAATTGTAATCCAAGTTTATAATCGACGCATTCCTTTAAGGCATGAAGTAAATCAGTTTTTTATACAATTTTTTAAGCTTCACAAAAATTTGTATATTGTTCAATCTACGGTATGTCGATTTAGATCCCTCCCCGAAAATGATAGTAGCTTGAGTTATCCTTTAAATACATTTTTTTCAAAATAACACGTTTAGTTGTCTTTTTATTAAAATATTTCCGCGTTTTCCATTCGTTCAAATTTTGTCCCTAAACGCCGTGCCCTGTGAGACCGTAGCAGCATATTCAAAGTTACAAATTTAGAACTCACAGTCGGGCAAGTTATGAAGGAAAACTTTTGACCCAAGATGGAATTAGAATTTTTCTTTGAAGCGAAACGATTAACAGGCCGGAAGTTTGATCATCAGACGTTTCGACGCCATTGCAATTTCTCACGTAATTTGATGTATAAAATTTCACAAAATGCTTCAAGGACCAGTTTGGGTGAGTAAACTTTTTTATCTGGCGTTTATTACTTCCTTGTATACATATACATATCAATAAATGCGTAAACAAGAAATTTAATGCAGAAATGGAGCCTTGAGAATGTAGGTTAAAAATTGAATATAATTAGTATCCGTTGAATTAAATCGAGTGATAAAATGAGAGACACATGAATGGCTTAATTATAAAATAGACGCGGATGGACACGTTGTACGTGTGTTCCAGGTGAACAAGTCGTAAAAGTGTCCTGCAGGAGAGAAACGAATGAGAAATATGTGCCATAATCTCTCTGGCATGGTTGCACGGTAAATTCTCGTATATATATATATATATATACATATATATATATATATATATATATATATAATATTTGCTTATATATATATAATATTTGCTTATATATGTGTCTCTGGTCGGTGCTCCGTTGGTTGCGAAGAGACCTCGTGTGACGACGAGCCGCTATGGTGCGTGTCTCGCAGGAGAGCGGTGGCCGTCGTGCGGGGGTCGTTGATCCTTCCTCTGGCAGGTTCGCGAGCTGCAGCATTCGTGCGAACTCCATTCATGCTGCTTGTCTTCCAATGTTACTATACGTGTCGCATTCGCGATGTTGCAATCGTTTCCGCGCATAGGCATACACTTATTCGTTGTGTTTGATAACCAACAATAACTATCAACAGACGCAGCACACCGTATCGATGCCAAAAGTAATTAAATAGAAAAGTTAAAATACATAAATATATCCACGAACTTATTTTTTCCATCAACCGGAATTTCGGCAAATTTTTAACTCAATATGAATATCTCAACGATAATCATGTAACACGAGAAGTAAAGGCTCACGGTAATGAAATTATATGCGAAAATAAAATTTGAATTACACACAATTTTGCTGCAAAAATATATTGTGTAATATATACGATTTTTGTGCAAAAACGTACATGAAATATATAATTTTTCTTCCATATGAAATATAGAATTACTTCTACTGAGAAAAACACTTGAGGTTAAGTAACTCAACGCAATGTACTATATGAAACAATTAAAGTTAGGAGCATAAATGCCATCGGGTAATAATTGTACGGTTCAGCTGTTCAATTTCTATGCGTAGGATTGATGAGAAAAAGGAACACTCCATTAATCATCAGAATTTTTTTATTAATCGCGAGAAAAGATCTCCACGCAAGATTCGTGCGTCTGACCATATTTGGCTCATACTACTTAAACGCCTTCAAAATATCTTTCACGTATCGATCATTCTTCATGACTCTACGTCTCTGTTACGATATTTCTTTCTCCGTGTATGTAATAACTGACTAAAGCAACGATCCGCCACCTGTGACAGGTGTTATCAACAAAGTAAAGAGTTGGATATTAAAAAAAAAAGAAATGAATTATTCTCATTTCATAAAATTGGGAAAATTTATATTAGCAAGATAAAAGTTTATCGAGTTTGAAAAAATCTTCTACTCTATTCATCAAACTCTCTAATTATTCCTCTCGCATTTATAATAGTAACGTATAAATTCAAAAGTACAAAAAAAAAATATGTAATTTTAGCGAATTTCTCGAATAGGACACTTGGACTGTGTAGAATGTATTGACAGATCGAATATTGTCGAATTTCTCGGCTAATAATATTTTTTAATCGAATTTCCCATAATTTACAAATATATACATTATTTTCTCAATTATTTTACTATAAATGCATGAGGGGAGGAAATCTAAACTGCGTTTTAGTATCAGTAGAAAATGTTGTATGCCATGTGTCGTTATTAATGCGTTCATTATCTTACCTACTACGATTTTTCCTCACCTTCATCGATATTTTCAAATCGCATAAAAATTACCGATAAACCTTGTACATGGAATGTAAACGAAAAAAAAATCGTAAAAACAATTTTCGGTCAATTGAGACTTTTTCTTTGAAATCTTGAAATTTTCCATTTTGGTTTCACAAGGGGCAAAATATCTCTATTACAGTCAGTAAAGCACCCAAATTTATTGCCTCTATCCCGATCCATGTATCGTGTTAATAGGGACAAAATTTAAATATGCATGGGGTCTGCAAGAGCTTATGAGCATCTGCAGGAGTTTCTATTTCTATATGTATTATACGATGTACTTTATTATGATGTTAATATAATATATCTCAACTCGTTAACTCGTATGTTTATGGCTCACCGTTATCTGCATTAATTCAACATCCCAACAAATCTATCAATCGTCGATTTTACGCGTGTATCGATGCGTGTCTAGATGTATATTTTAGACTCGTGGTGTGTTGGTGAGCGTTGAGACACATTTATCGATACGATAGAGAGCTGACACAGAGATCTCCGTACACCATCGAACGTTGAACGCATTTTTCACGCAGGCTCCGAGTCCAGTTGGTGGTATTAAATGCAATGTTCCCTTGCATTCCTGAATCTCAATCGAGCGAATTCGATTTAAACTCGTTGGCATAGTGGGGGAAGCTCGTAATATATAACAACTCCCACGCTCTGCATACACTCTCTCAACAGCTAGGACTCACTGTAGGCATCTCGTTACTTCGTAATTCTCTGCATGAACGCATATACGAAGCATTCTCTTCACCAAAGCAGCTACTTTAGCTACTTTTTTTCGGTAAGTTTACTAAAAAAAAGCAGCTGACAGCGCAGAATAGTTTTTTTTTCATTTTTTGCCAGTTTGTAGCGCTAATTGAACAACTTTCTGTTCATTTTTTTACATTTTCAAGCCCGAAAATTGAGCAACCATATAGTGGCGAAAAGTGGGACAGTTTAAAAAAATGCCTCGTTCTCGATGGAAAAAATTGGCTCGATTGATTGAGAAAAGGCTTCGTATTTGACGCGGCTGTATGAAATTTAATAATTAACATTGATTAGCCAGACACGTGCTTCGCTCTCATTGAAACTTTACATAGTGAAAATGCCACTGAATCGTGAAACTTTCGACCTATGGACCTTCTTTTATCTCCACCACTCTCGCGAGATAGGAATATAGTATATTGACTATTCCATTTGTAGATATTTCAGTTCCTCTTTCTTCGTGCGTATAAAGCATATTACAAAGTGTGCAATGATGAAAAACAAGTTTGCAATCTCTGCAGCCGATTTCATCCGCTCCTCGAATTCATCGTCGTCGTTCCTACACTCTTTCTCCTCCCACGCACTTTTCTTATATTCGTCGGGAAAGCATCGTCAGGCAAAACATAAATAGGAGAATTCACGGTGGTATAGCTGGCTGGTATAGCTGGCTGGAAGTGAAATGAATGACGGAAGAAACGGGATTGGATTTCCTGGTTATGCTCTACCCCATTGGCTCATAGAAGCAAACGTATAATTTAACTTGAGACAAGAATTTCGCGTTAAAAATTTGGCCCTCAGTTCCATGAAGATTATGGAGAAGGTCAGTTGAGATAATTCCTGAAAGTTGCAAATGATTAATCGATGATTTATTATTTATTAAACTATGAGCTTTTCTTCAATCTTCTCGGCTTCTCTGTTACCACTGAACTAGTTTTGGATAAATCCCACACATTCGCCCAATCCCTCTATTTGTCTCATTCCATCATGAGAAACAAGAGTTCTGGGACAAGTCCAATGGAGTGTCGAGAGTACTCTCTCAGCAAAGCTGGCTTCATTCCTTTCTGTCACTACTGCGCAATTCATAACGTTCTCCTCACTGCTCTCGTCTAGACGCGGGGGCGTCATACTGAAAAGCAGAAATGCATTCAACAATCCACGGAGAATTCCATGTTCTCTCATGAAGCGAGCCAGCAACATAAACCGCCTCTGGTGTATAGTACAACACGATTCAATTCGAGGCCCCTGTGTGATAGTACAAGGAAAGAGAATCATCAAGAAAGAGGGAGTGAGGGAGAGAAACGGAGATGGTTATAATATAACTGCGGTTATATACAAACAATTCACCAGAGAACACATAGAAAATGAAGGAGCTATACACATATACAATACACAAATACGCGAGAGAGACCGAGTTTACACGACCCAATTCGTGAGCGCAATACGAAAGTCCAACAATGCACGAAGAAATATGAGAGGGTTTCATGGCATGAATGTGTTATATACCATCGTTGGTGCTGCTGGATTGCTCGCTGTATTACAAACGAGGGTCATCCCCTTGGGGTCGAAGGGAACTCGGAGATTATGAATATATATCCCTATTACAATGTTGCATGAGAATACAGTCCAAGTCCCGAGGATTTGACTTTTCACTTTTTAATCACTCCCAGTCACCCAGCCCAAAAGTGTCGTTAGCTCGATCATAAGATTAACCAGAAGTTCGAACTCGAGTCTTAATGTACGTTAGTTTGAATTCAGTCATAAATTTTAAGATCAATGAGTTAAAAATTAAATTGCCAATAATAATCCGACTCTTCGGACCGATTCGGTAATGTTTAACATTATCGTGAGGCCAAATTTATTCGATGATAACGTTCGATAATTCCATCGTGATGATTTATAGAAGCCAATAAAGCACGAGAAACACCAACAAAAAGTCTAGGATTGGTACGAAATTCCATGCGGAATTATTATTCACGCCCGCAGCCTGATTATGTTTCCTTGGTCACCGGATATGCCCCGAAGATTCTGTCAAACATCGAATCACCGAGTGTCACACGTGACATTTTCACGAAGGAAACGAGAGAGAGGAAACTTTACAGGCTACTCCTCCTCTTTATAAACATGATACCGTACACTTTGTACTGTTTTATACCACATAATGTATAATAATCTTTCATACCTGCAAGATTCAACGATATATAAACTTTTAATTGGCCCTCACTAATTGGAAGAATGATAAGAAGCCTTTACGCAAGATTGCGATATACATAGATGAGAAAGTATATAATATTGCAAAAAATTTCAACCCCATACACAGCAAGGATCTCCATCTCCATTTTTCACAAAAAGTGAGAAAACTTTTTTGCTTACAACTAAAACTTGTTTAGCACTTTTACTCGTAAAATTTTCATCCTTCTCTCGTCTTTCTCTCGTAAAATAATCTTCAGAATTCTCGGAGCACATATTAATGCTATTTCATTGTACAATCTGTGACTACATACGAGTTTACCTTGGTGATAAATTTCATAATGCAAAAAGCTTCGCAATGGTGAGAGAGAATTGCAAAGAAAACAAAAAAAAATTGTCAGAACTGGAGAGGAGTGAGGACGAAATGAAAATCGAAAAACAAAAAACAGCCAAGTTGACTAGCATAACTAGTTGTGACATAACTGGACGTAACACGGTACTGTCGTGTTCCAATGCGCGAGTGTGCCTTCATGCGTGTAACTGAGATAGTCACGTTCCACCAACGGCCAGATGAGTTAAAAAGCTCGCATATTTTCCTCTCTTTTTTTAAATGTATGCTAAATTGCGGCCAAGCTCGGTCGATCGGATTCGCGATCTCCACGTATCAACTTGCCACGAGGTCACCACTTCCGTCCATCTAGCTAGAAATGTCCCAATCTGCATAAAATGTAATACCCTCAACGACAAAATTCATTCACATTGATGAAGAATAAAATCTTGATGTCATTGGTCGCTGATTTGTGTCACTGCTGATAAGTATATATTAATTGTTGCAGAACATTTTTCTCCTGTTTAATTTTCCTCATATATAATATCGTCCTCAATAATCATCTGTCACTTTTGTAGGAAATTATTTTTTCCTGCATGGGCGAAGCCATGTTACTTTCGTCACTAAAATTCTGTCCTTCTGGAATCTGGACCAAATGAGTAATTTTTTTCAATTCAAAAGCTATCGAATCCACAACAAAATGAATCCCCAATTGCACATAGGGGTTTTGCCAATGAAAAATCACCTCAAGCAGTAAGATAACGAGCAGCTGAAACAGAATAAATATCTAGCAAAGTATTATGAGTTTCCAGTTTCCTTCATACTTGGGAGTTCTTAGACTTTGAGCAGTTGCTCAAGCTAAATTTAACGCGAGATTCTGAATCGAGCAGGTACACGAGATGAAATATTTACAAGATCGGGTTGTTACAAGAACATAGTAAGATAGTCGCGTGGGTTAAAGCTGCCAATGATCAGAGCCAGCTGACAATTACTAATGACGATCTGCCACTTTTGCAGAACATTATTTTTTCCTGCATGGGCGAAGCCATGTTACTTTCGTCACTAAAATTCTGTCCTTCTGGAATCTGGACCAAATGAGTAATTTTTTTCAATTCAAAAGCTATCGAATCCACAACAAAATGAATCTCCAATTGCACATAGGGGTTTTGCCAATGAAAAATCACCTCAAGCAGTAAGATAACGAGCAGCTGAAACAGAATAAATATCTAGCAAAGTATCATGAGTTTCCCGTTTCCTTTATACTTGGGAGTTCTTAGACTTTGAGCAGTTGCTCAAGCTAAATTTAACGCGAGATTCTGAATCGAGCAGGTACACGAGATGAAATATTTACAAGATCGGGTTGTTACAAGAACATAGTAAGATAATCGCGTGGGTTAAAGCTGCCCGCTGGTCTCTCTCTCTCTTTCTCTCGATGTGCACAAGAGAGTCTATACGTGATGGTGTGGCGGGACAAGTTGAATGTACTCAAACGTTTAAACTCGAGTGTAGGATCTCTATAGGTGCCTTGTCGTCACAGGACAAATGTTTCACACTCACACATGTAAATAGAGTCGGAATATTGCTCCCATATATGTAATCGACTTCTTCGTTCTGTCTCTGACACGGCAGTACGCGCCTGGGAACTCGAACTCTTGCTTGCCGCAACTGACTCAGATGCCTCCCCCCGTCGCACTCAGCGATGGTGAAGCGACTTTTTCGCTGCTGTTTTGCACACGCCTTCGTTTATTGGAAACTTGAGAACTGCTACGAACTGATCGAGGATAACGAGAGAGCCGATTACAAAGTTACTCTGGCAGAACGAGAAAAAAATTTATTGTAACACATGCATATAAATATTCAGTATTGACTCGGTTCCGGATTAAGTAAAACCAAAGAGATCGAATCAAACGCAATTGCGTCACTAAAATATACCTTATTGTATATTATGCAATAGGGAAAGATGTTTGTTAGGCTCCCCGTTAATTGTTCACTTGTGAAAAACAACTGATTTTTCAGAATTTTTTACGTTTATCAAACATTTTGAATATAGAAAAAAACATGAAGAAAAATTAGTTTATGTACTAAAATGGCTACATATTTCCTTCTCGTTGGAATTGTGAGTCAACTTTGTCCAAGTTTTCATTTCAAAGGGTGCAGTTCTTAAATATCACCGAGTTCATTTGGCTGTGATATATTTATATTTTTTTTACAAATTTTCAAAGTGTTACTATTTCAACGCGATTGTAGTGATTTTCCAAGTTCGGTAACGGCCATGAAAATACAGAAATTTCAATGAATCAAAAGCGATTTTTTTCATGTAACCGCGGGGTTTCCCAAACCGTCCAAGTACGATCAAATCGATGTTAAGAAAGTCAAGTTATGGACAATTTAGTGGTCATGGTGATAGTGGCACTTTAGTGATAGTGGGCGTTTAGCGGACCCACGCTAAAATAACTAATTTTCTATTAATATGTCGTCAATTTTTCACTTAAGAAAAAGTATTTCAACGCAACCGGTAATTCATCTAATAATAAGCTGACAGTACATGTTGGCTAATATCCATAATAAATTACATGAATCTCCATGAGAGATCATGTTACTCATAAATAATTTTTGGTTCAACGGTTCGATCCTGCGATTGATCTACCATGCTGTCGAATCTCACCGGCGCGATGACTGAAAACGATCGCGATCGCTAAACAAGCATACCCGAGTAGGTACATGAGACAGGGTCACGCGATCGCGTTTTCTCCGATTCGTCCCCAGCGCATGAAGATCGCGCTGAGAGCGTCTTCCTCCATTGCCGATCAACACAGATCGGCTAATATGAGGACGATGGGAGATCAGCGTGCTGCACGCGTTAATTCCAATCTTCCTGTCTCCAATACACGTGAGGTGGTCACGGGTATATACTGAATTAAAATGGAGTGCCCGCATCACTCGAGCACTAAATTTGTTCCTCGTTAAATAGAAATAATTCTTCATTTATCTCATGCTAAGGAGCGCCTTGAAAAATAAAAAAACACTTTGAAGATTAACTTTATACTTATCCTCTAATGTGATATTGGCAATGGATGACGCAGAATGCATTAGTTCTTATTTATAATCTCCATAACAAAAGCCAACCTCTTTTCTTCTTTTGTCTTCATGATATACGAGACGTTTGTCACGACTAATCATTACAATTTCTAGAATGAAGACTCTCGATGACGGGGTTAATTATAATTCTTGTCATTGAAAGCTCCATCTTATATATATCAAGAAATATAAATAATTTAGAAGATAATAAGAAATAGAATAGAAATAATTCTTCATTTATCTCATGCTAAGGAGAGCCTTGAAAAATAAAAGACACTTCAAAGATTCACTTTATACTTATTCTCTAATGTGATATTGGCAATGGATGACGCAGAATGCATTAGCTTCTATTTATAATCTCCATAACAAAAGCCAACCTCTTTTCTTCTTTTGTCTTCATAATATACGAGACGTTTGTCACGACTAATCATTACAATTTCCAGAATAAAGACTCTCGATGACGGGGTTAGGTATAATTCTCGTAATTGAATGCTCGATCTTATACATTTCAAGAAATAGAAATAATATAGAAGACAATAAGAAATAGAATAGAAATAATATAGAAGACAATAAGAAATAGAATAGAAATAATATAGAAGACAATAAGAAATAGAATAGAAATAATATAGAAGACAATAAGAAATAGAATAGAAATAATATAGAAGACAATAAGAAATAGAATAGAAATAATTCTTCATTTATCTCATGCTAAGGAGAGCCTTGAAAAATAAAAAAACACTTTAAAGATTCACTCTATACTTATTCTCTAATGTGATATTGGCAATGGATGACGCAGAATACATTAGCTCCTATTTATAATCTCCATAACAAAAGCCAACCTCTTTTCTTGTTTTGTCTTCATGATATACGAGGCGTTTGTCACGACTAATCATTACAATTTCCAGAATAAAGACTCTCGATGACGGGGTTAAGTATAATTCTCGTAATTGAATGCTCGATCTTATACATTTCAAGAAATAGAAATAATATAGAAGACAATAAGAAATAGAATAGAAATAATATAGAAGACAATAAGAAATAGAATAGAAATAATATAGAAGACAATAAGAAATAGAATAGAAATAATATAGAAGACAATAAGAAATAGAATAGAAATAATATAGAAGACAATAAGAAATAGAATAGAAATAATTCTTCATTTATCTCATGCTAAGGAGAGCCTTGAAAAATAAAAGACACTTCAAAGATTCACTTTATACTTATTCTCTAATGTGATATTGGCAATGGATGACGCAGAATGCATTAGCTCTTATTTATAATCTCCATAACAAAAGCCAACCTCTTTTCTTCTTGTGTCTTCATGATATACGAGACGTTTGTCACGACTAATCATTACAATTTCCAGAATAAAGACTCTCGATGACGGGGTATAATACTCGTCATTGACAGCTCCATCTTATAGATTTCTAAAACGTGAAAATATGACAAGTATTCGAGAAACTTAAAACACACACGTGTGTGTGTGTGCATGTATGTGTATTTTGCGTTTACATAAGGAGTATATAAAGAAAGAGACCGTAACGTCCGATAAAGTTGCTCGTGCATTCGACACCTCGTACGTGCCTCGCAGACTCCATTTTGTCGATTTATCGTATACGAATACGTAGTACATAACCTATACACTGATTACTGTAAGATCGGGAATCTTTGAATAACCACACACGATAGTACATACATATCGCATGTATAGAGGCAAGTAGAGTTTGCTCACACCCACGTATACGTATGTAATCGTACGCGGATAAGTACCTACGTAATTCCTCGCTTGAGATGGAAATACGAAACTCTTCTCCATCTCTCTCTCTCTCTCTCTCTTTACCGTGGACTCTCTGTCCACTGGCCATGCACACATTACGCGTGTACACTATATAGTAGGCAACCATAAATGATAAACCTCTCGAGAAAGCAACAAAGACAGTTCATCCTATAATTTATTTATTATTTATCCATAAGCCAAATATGGGTAAAAAAAATATACAGATAATATTAAAAATTAACAAATTTTCTAAGATTTTTACTTTTCGACACTTACAGCTTTTGGTATCGGATAAGTGATAAAATGAATTAGGATTATGAGTTTGTAGGGACAGATATTATTGTGACTATTTATGATTTGGGCTGGACGGATGAAGAAAAATGTTGGATCGAATTGGAAGGGGTCAGGGTTCATTATTTATCGAGTTGGCCAGCAATATCTCATATGAGGGTATTTAATTAAATCCGGGGGTAATAGGGATCAGGATACTTTTAACTATCTTGTTAATCACTTAGTGCCGAGAGGCTGGCTCGTCTCTTGATATCTATCGGCATGTGTGGCAATGTTTTTTCTTAGTTTTTCAAACAATTGATCGGGTGGCGAGAGCGACCCGTAGCGTAGCGATGTAGCGAGAGTAATATATCGCGAGGATGACCGCGTTCCCATGGAATAATTCGACGAGAGCCATTTAAAGTTAGCTGCTTTGCAAATACGCGATAGAAGGCCCGAATGCAGAGGATAGTTTCACCAAGAAGAGGACGTGTCTTTAGAAAACACCCGCCCGCGTTTCTTCAAACACACACACACACACACAAGAGGATTCTCTCCGGGCTTCTATAAGCTGTTAAATTTTTCTTTTCCGCAGGCCTTGCGACCTTCCGTTCGATCTAAAACGCTCGAGAGAACGCAACAGAGAGCACTCTCCATGTCCAACGATTAAAATCTGACTGGAATTTACAACCGGCGATAGGAAATCTCATGGTATTGATGTACCATGCCGATCCTAGGCGACCGAGAACGACCCCAAAAGCAAGAGTGGAACAGCGCAACTGTGTGAATACTTCGAGATTTAGCCAGCTTGTAGAGAAAATGCACGAGTCCTGAATTAAACGAAACTACTTGCACAGTTTTCCTGCTTATGACTCCGATGAGATACATTTGCCAAGTTACTCAAAATAATGATTTTGTTAATCATATAAACTAGTTGAATAATGCACTTTGGACCAATCATAATTTTATTTAAATCAATTTCCTTGGGGCTTATAACACGTCCGCGTGTAAACTGGGCTCATAAAAATTCCCCTCCAATGCATATAGATGACATGGGAGCGCAGGCTAATTGTTTAGGCAAAATTATTTAGGCAAAGAGCAGGGAAATAATTATTTTTAGGACAAATTAGGAGATTTTATAACGTTCAAAAAATTTGTCGTACTCATTCGCTCCTATCCTTTACCTATTTTCATTTTGACTATCGCGAAAAAAAAGAGTATCGTTTACAAATGTAGAATTCCAAGAGAATTTCTCATCTGGGTCACCCAGATACACGCATATTATCAATGGAGGCAACAAATCATGCCCAGTGCCCTCCATTTATTACATGAATATTAGTTTTGGCTTGGCCGGGTGTTGGATGAACGTTGAGTGAACACGTCTGAGGCTATGCCATTGACAGCGGATAATTGAGTCGATACGATCGAAAAAATAAAAATAAATCTTTGGCACAAACAAAATTCCAGACCATCCATAGATATTATCTCAGCTCTAACGTAAATTCAACCATAATTATATATTAACCCAAACTGTCCTGCAGTTGAGTCTTTTTTCCCTGTGTGGAGACACTCAAAAAAGTAAGGAGATCCGCCCGAAAGTATTTCGCGAATATTGAGCACTGCACTTGTCGGGTATGGCAATTATCTCTGGCATTATTATCGACTGGATCGTTCGAGAAGAAGTTGCGTACGTACACCAGTTTACTGAATTTACGTGCGTATATATTACGCATGTGCCAGACACCGGGACGGTTGGTCCGGTTCCCTTTGATGTTGGCGAGCTCGAACGGTGCAAACGGTTCCCGAGAGCCGCGTTACCTATAGACCCAATTTCGACTTCGAAAAACAAAAAAAAAAAACCAAAACGAGGTCTCCTTCACACGAGGCCCACACACATAGGGCTCGACAAGACTTTATACGAGAGCGAACGTCAGAGATACGCGAGTGCGCGAGTATAAAGGCTGGGGGTAATGAGGGTCATCTAAGAAATAAGCTGATATTTCTTATCATTGAGAAAGATTTTTTTCAATTGCATGAGCCTTATCTTTATATCCTCGGGACAAACTATTAAAAGATACTTGCAGAATTTTTGGTGAATGTTTTAAAAAATTATTGAACATATTATTAAGTGTAACGACAATTGTTATTATTCTCAGAATTGGAATGAAAATATGAATAAAATTGCAATTGGAAATTACGTTAAATCCCCAAATGAACTTTTGAAGTCAGCGGGAAAAATGGAATAAGCTTCGTTTCAATTTGGCCAACTTTATTTATTTTTAAGGTAACTCCCATTTCCCTCTGAATTACTTCACTAGGTGAATCCGGGCAAGATCAGGTTACCCGGACCCTCGCCATATCGACATTCGCTCTTTTCGCCGTCTTCTCTTTCATGAGCAGAGATTCGTGTATTCCTACATCAAGAATCACGGTAGGTTAACGGTCGCGCATGCCTCGAGCGATATACGCCCGATGTTTACGAGTGCGCGAGTGCTCTCTCTAGCGACCTGGGCCCCACATTGCAAATAACACGCGGCCTGGCTAACAAATTCGCACGGAAACTTCTCACGGTTAAGTTTCATGCCATGAGTTTCATCAGTGACACATGCGACTCCACTCTGTATCTGTCCGGCACAACGACGAGTGCATGTGACAGACAAACGCGGTCATTTGACTGCCAAACGATCACTGCATGGTCCGCGGTAATTTGAACAAAAAAATAATAATTCCGTCATATTTTGCAACTAGACGAGGTTACTTTCTCACTGACGATTGATTGATGAACATTCGGAAATATCATTTTATCATATCAGAATAAACGGATTGGAAAAAAAAATACGCGAAATCTAATATATGTACAAGTCAATTATTCTAATCTGGGTGGCAATTTCGAACTGCCATTATACTTTCGTTGACAATATACATAAATGGAACCATACATGGGCCTCGTAGGGATTCCAGCAAATACCATCCCCTTCGGTTTTCTCGGGTACGTCGATTGACATTCATCCCAAAATCCGTCGCTGGGTCAAAAAAATGCCTCGAGCGATATACGTCCGATGTTTACGAGTGCGCGAGTGCTCTCTCTAGCGACCTGGGCCCCACATTGCAAATAACACACGGCCTGGCCAACAAATTCGCACGGAAACTTCTCACGGTTAAGTTTCATGCCATGAGTTTCATCAGTGATACATGCGACTCCACTCTGTATCTGTCCGGCACAACGACGAGTGCATGTGACAGACAACCGCGGTCATTTGACTGCCAAACGATCATTGCATGGTCCGCGGTAATTTGAACAAAAAAATAATAATTCCGTCATATTTTGCAACTAGACGAGGTTACTTTCTCACTGACGATCGATTGATGAACATTCGGAAAAATCATTTTATCATATCAGAATAAACGGATTGGAAAAAAAAATACGCGAAATCTAATATATGTACAAGTCAATTATTCTAATCTGGATGTCAATTTCGAACTGCCATTATACTTTCGTTGACAATATACATAAATGGAACCATACATGGGCCTTGTAGGGATTCCAGCAAATACCATCCCCTTCGGTTTTCTCGGGTACGTCGATTGACATTCATCCCAAAATCCGTCGCTGGGTCAAAAAAATGCCTCGAGCGATATACGCCCGATGTTTACGAGTGCGCGAGTGCTCTCTCTAGCGACCTGGGCCCCACATTGCAAATAACACGCGGCCTGGCCAACAAATTCGCACGGAAACTTCTCACGGTCAAGTTTCATGCCATGAGTTTCATCAGTGACACATGCGACTCCACTCTATATCTGTCCGGCACAACGACGAGTGCATATGACAGACAACCGCGGTCATTTGACTGCCAAACGATCATTGCATGGTCCCCGGTAATTTGAACAAAAAAATAATAATTCCGTCATATTTTGCAACTAGACGAGGTTACTTTCTCACTGACGATCGATTGATGAACATTCGGAAAAATCATTTTATCATATCAGAATAAACGGATTAGAAAAAAAAATGCGCGAAATCTAATATATGTACAAGTCAATTATTCTAATCTGGGTGGCAATTTCGAACGAGGAACTCACAAGCGCGAGCCATCATACTTTCGTTGACAATATAATTAAATGGATCCATACATGGGCCTCGTAGGGATTCCAG
Organism: Dyspetes luteomarginatus; assembly: GCA_963669185.1. NCBI lineage: Eukaryota > Metazoa > Arthropoda > Insecta > Hymenoptera > Ichneumonidae > Dyspetes > Dyspetes luteomarginatus. Next base: position 21,102,606 of record OY769905.1, on the reverse strand, counting down.
CAAATACCATCCCTTTCGGTTTTCCCGCGTACGTCGATTGACATTCATCCCAAAATCCGTCGCTGGGTTGACCCAGCCATGGAAAATAACCGCCATTTTTTTGAAAAAATGGCGGTTATTTTCCACCATCTTTCGTCGATCGGTGGATCCCCTTATAAACATCGGACGCCATTTTTTCGCTCGGTTTACCGCATTTGCACTGAGAGATTTATCGCGTTTCTCTGCTTTGACCGTCAAAGCTACGGAGTTAATGGGTAACCGCAACAAGAGCCTCCACCTTTGAAATTGGATTCGCATGTAAGTATATAAGCGCAGTATATACTTGAAAATCGTGTATTCGGTATTTAGTCTACGATGCTCGTAAAAGTCCTGGGCGAGCCCTCTCTCTCTCTCTCTCTCTCTCTTCTCATTCGCGAAACGCTTTTACATCTATGGCCGTAAAAGTTGATATAAACTCGAGTATACAAGAAACAAACGATGCCCTGAAAAATTGCCTGTATACAAGCGAGAAGTGGGGTTGAAGTGCATCGAGGAAAATTATATTCAAAAAAAAAAGTGTAGCGTATCTCCACTTATCGTAAGCAAAATATCCACGAGATACGGACATGCACGATGAACCGCGCCTTAAATAATAATTATTTATTCATACCAACCAGGATATATATGACCAAAAGATGCAAGACGTTCGTATAATTATTCATAAAGGTTAAAAAAAATTGGGTCCATGTAAGTGTGCACGATAAGTTTGTGAAAAAATTAAAAGAAATATAATTCCTCAAGCGCATAATAACAGCTACCACGTATGATCGTTTCGAGCTCGCTCTAAAAATGGTCGCAAGGTATGTCTTAAGTGTGTGTTAAAGCAGTCGCGGCTTTTACCAAATGGCCTATAAGAACGACGACCAAAGATCGATTCTTTTCTGACTCGAATCGCCCTCTCTAGAGACGCTTCGAGACTACTCGGGTAGAAGAACGAGTAAGAGAAAGAGAGAGTTGAGCGAGGCATAAAACATAGCTCAATCGCCGTTTAGCCTGTCACGAGAGGTATATTATAACGTGTGCCGAAGAAACGAAATAAAGAGAAGGAAGAGAAGAGGGGCGTGTGGAGCTCTCTCTCTCTCTCTCTCCCTCCCTCATTTCTGGTACAAAACGAATGCTGTGGTACCAGCCCTTCTTTGCCTCAGGGCAAATACTCGTCTACCATGCAGAAACGCTTTAACAACTGCGTTTTATAAATATATGCCTCGTGCACGCTATTGTTTTTAACAACGAGAGTAATGACGCTTGCATCGAGGTTTGTCCTTTTCTTTCACTCTATGCTCGACTCACACTCACTCTGTAAAACTTTATGCAGTTATATATACGTACTCAAATGCATGGTTTCTGTATGGTGTGGGAAAAATGCAGGAGAGATGGAACATGATTCATTAGGATGATCCTTGTACTTCCCCACCTCCATTGCACAACATTGTGTATTTTTATAAGACAATTCAGTCTTTTTCCATGCCGCTTTTTACGGCTGTCTATTTATCGAAAAGGCAGATAATTGTAATCGGGAAATCGGGTAGGTTTGTATACGAAATAGTTGAGACATTCTTGCAGAGCCGTAATCTGACAGAGTCGTTACGTCATAGAAATACGAGTAGTGACGCCTTTGTAATTGATAGAAAATTATTTGGTTGACTTGTAATTGGTGACGTTGAAAAAATGCCGGAAGAAATATTTAACCGCTTGCACGAACGATTCTTCCAATACTACAACATTACGTGTACTGCCTTTTACTGATTCTTACGAATTCTGATTCTTCTTCTTAAATGCAGTCCAAAATTATGTCGTAAAAATCACTACTGAGTCCATATTTCTAATTATAAGACGTATCGTGTCATTCCAACTCTCTCCGTCAATTTTCAAAAAATCATTCGTTGCAAATAGTCGGATATTGATATAAGGAAGGCATCCTGAAAAGCGATCCTACATGCATCGATTCGTTTAAAAAATATAGCGGTGTTCCATCTTTACTGGAATTAGCGTGTATTAATATTATGAGGTACACCTTGTGTACTGCAAGTAGAAGTGACAGGATTGCACAATAAGCCAGAGGCTTCGAGTTGCCTGGTCGTTATGGGGTTGTCAAACCGATTTTCCTCCCCGTGACGGAGTAAAAGTAATATTTTGGCGTGTACGAAGTTTGTAAAATGACATGTGAGAGAGATAGAGAGAAAGGGGAGACTTGCCGATCCCCATCTTTCGAAATCAACTAATATACGTATGCGTGAAAAATCTTACATAAATACAACGCACTAAGGTTGTTTATTCTCTACTGTTTTCCTTTTCAACGTTGCGAAAGGTTTACCAATCTTTATTCTGACGGGAAAACCATTTTCATCGCTTGCCTTCGCCTGTTCCGTGGAAATGTTGCAATAAGATTCACCGGGCACTTCAGACGAAAGGCCATTTTTGAACGTTATTGTATGAATGTGTCGTGGAATTTGCAACGAAGAGAACTTGAATGATTGCTATGGGATTTATCATTCAAAGATTTCTTGTCGTGGCAATGAATGTATTTCAATTTTTGATCGTAAAGAAAATTCATCCATAAGTATTCAATATAAATTACATATTATAAAGTAAAAGGAGTTCCAGGAGACTTGGAGACGCTGGAAAAAATTCAACAGTTCCATAAATTTTTGAACAAATTGACGTTCCGCAAGGTAATTTTCGTTTGAGCTTTACTCATTGAAATAAAACAAATGGAATAAGGGAATCAATATTCTATTCTTCTTAATTCCCGAAAATTTGTCATCAAAATATCTTCATTCGTAAAAATAAATTTAATAAATCATCGAAATATTAAAATGTACTATAAGTGTAAACCTCTGATACGAGACACATATTTTTGTTAAAGAGCTCTTTCTGAATCGAACATATTATAAATAAATAAAAACAATCACGCAACAATGAGGATAAAATTTTAAAAAGTTACCAAGGATATTAACAAAAATACATTACTAACATTTCTATTGTATGCGACAGTTACAAAAATTCACGAGAGATAGCTAATTCTTTTTTCACAGTTTCTAATCGCTGAAGGCAAAAAAAAAATTCTCACATATACATATTTGCCTTGAGCCAAACGTTGAAGAGATTTGCCACTTTTTTGGGTCCTAGCTAATTCGGCATAGAGATTAGCTTTTTTTATACATCTGGATGCGGATATAGGACGGGTATAAAATACAAAAATGAACAGAAAAAAAGGGGATAATTTTTTTTCGAGTTATTCCGATTAAGATTTTTTTAGCTAGAAATAATATGAGATTTTCGCCGATAGATTATTATTTTTTTATCTCGCGATCGTATTGCCCTGACAATCCGTGTTCGTGAATGCTATATATACGAAGAACGAGATTTAG